>PVJH01004427.1:0-125628 GCA_004026705.1 Nesogale talazaci
CCAACAATTCTGTAAACAGGAATCGATTCCTCTAACTTCATCACTGCTTCTTATGTGAATAGTCTGGACTGGATGCTGAAGAGTCAAGCACAGTACTCAAGCTAGCAGATAATTCACTTGGCAATGTCAGGGGATGAGTGATTTGATTGGATAGGGAAGAGCTTCTAGGTTTAAATTAAATTTTTTTATTCAGTCTGGGTTAAAGAAATATATTCTTAGAAGGTTAGTCTGTTCATTAAAGTAGTAACTTTAATGGGAAAGAATAGTCTTTAAATTAATTATAATGTACATACTCACTTGATGTATTCTACTTAAAGTTTTTTTCAAGGAGCTTAATCAATCCTCAAGATAATCTTCTGAAGGGTCACAGGGAGGCACGAGCCAATCAGGGTGCAGTATAGCAATGATGAAATATACAACTTTCCTCTAGTTCTTAAATGCTTCTCCCCGACCCCCCAACTCCCATCATGATCCCAATTCTACCTTAGGAATCAGGCTTGACTAGAGAATGTACACTAGTACATATAGGAACTGGAAACTCAAGGAATCTAGGACAGATGAATGCCTCAGGACCAGTGGTAAGAGAGGTGATACTGGGAAGATGTAGGGAAAGTGGAGTAGAAAAGGGGAACTGGTTACAAGAATCTAAATATAACCCCCTCCCTGAGGGATGGACAACAGAAAAGTGGGTGAGGGGAGATGTCGGAATGTGTAAGACATGACAGAATAATAACAATTTATAAAGTATCAAGGGTTCATGAGCAAGGAGGGATGGTGAGGGAGGGGGAAAATGAGGAGTTTCTACCAAGAACGCAAGTAGAAAGCAAATGTTTTCAGAATGATGAGGGCAACAAATGTACACATGTGCTTGACACAATGGATGTATGTGTAGATTGTGATAAGAGTTGTATGAGCCCCCAATGAAATGATTTAAAAGATAATAATCATCTTCTGAGACAGACATTATTATACCATGTACTAATTACTATATATATACTTATGCATAAGATGAGTTTTTCAGCACATTTTTAATGCAGTTTTGTGATAAAATCAGATGCCTTAGCTGATATCTGTCTAGGCTTATACTCAAAGTATATAAGATATTACTGAACTTATCAAATAGTAGAAGCCAACATATTTGGGGAAGAAGGGGTCATGAAAAATTTTATAAATAAATCAGAGAGTAGTTCACAAACATGTACTTTCTCCCTGCATCTCCATGGAAGAAATGTAGGAACGTGTTTCAATGATGTTGGACTTGATCATATGACGTCTTTTAATATCCAATGAGCTATTAACCGATGTAGCCCAAGCAGAGGTTTGGAAGTTATTGTGCAATTTAGCTTGCTTTTTTGCACATCTGTCGTGACAAGGAAAACAGCATGTAAATACCGGCTTTCAGTTATCAGGAGGATGTTGTTAACATGGAGCAAGCTTGAACTAACTTGTGGCTTGCAACCAAGACCAGGTGACCCTGGCCTAGATCTGCTAAAAGCCTCCAGTTTGGTCAAGCAGCCGGTGCAGGAACAAAAATTCATGGTTATTATTTGGAGCCATTTGGCTCTGGGCTGCTGAGCTATTATTATGATGTCAGCATTATCACAGTGATAGCTAATTAATAGAGGAGAAAAACTGGGAAGCAAGCTGGCCATGAAAAAGAAGAAGAAAATAACCAACGCAAAGAAATATTTTTAATTTCCAAAGATGACTCAGGAAAGGACAGAATAAAATATTCTAAAATTGATTGTGACAGGTGTTGTGCAACTCTTTTTTCATCATTGATAAATCATTTTCTTGGGGGACTCTTACAGCTCTTGTAATGATCCATACATCAATTGTATCAGACGCATTTGTACATATGCTGCCATCATCATTTTCCACACTTTTTCTTTCTGCTTGAGGCCTTGGTATCAGGTCCTCTTTTTTCCCTCCCTCCCCTATTCTCCCACCCTCATGGACCCCTGATAAATTATAAAGTATTATTTTCATATCTTATACCATCCACTATCTCCCTTCATCCCCATTTCGGTTGTTCGTCCCCACCCCCCAGGGGTGTTCAAACATGGATCATTGTAATCTGTTCCCTGTTTCTCCTCCTTCTCCCCCCCACCCCACCTTCCCTCTACCTTCCCTCTACTCCATTGCCATTCCTTAGGAGTTTATCTGTCCTGGATTGCCTGGGCCAAGGGCTCTCATCTGTAGTCGTGTACATGCTGTGGTCTAGCTGGATTTGTAAGGCAAAACTGGGGGCATTAAAGAACTAGAGGAATGTTGTGTCTTCTGTCGATACTGTGCTGCAACCTGGCTATCTCATTCTTGATTGAGCTATATGTCAAATAAATTGGTAAATAAAAAAAGTGTGTTAAATCAGTGTAAACTGGTTCAGTCATGTTCAACAAAGTACAAGTGGGACAGAAATGAATCTTAAAATGTTCATAAATGGGAACCATAATTAGAATGAAAAAAAAAACCTAAAGAAATAGCAACAAAAAAGAGCCAAAAGTCACAACGAATTCCTCTGTCTCCTGTTCACTCAGTTTCTCTAAGTAAAGCGCCAAATCTCTACAGTATCAGAAATGTTGCAAGCAGGTTCATTGTTTGATTCCAACACTGGAAGTTTAAGAAGTGATTCTCTTAGGCAGATTATTGCCTGGGTCATTATTACCCACCTAATTACAAGGATGCTATTCAATGAGAAGATATAGGACAGTGGCAGAGGTGAGAAAAGTAGGCAATGACAAGCTACCAATCACCCATAAAGCTTTTGTCCCTAGAACATTTCGAGCACCCGACCCTTATTGCGCTGCACTGTCCAACAAGGGAACCATGAGTCAACTGGGGCTATCTACATTTAAATGAAATGAAGTAGACAATTCTATACTTACATCACACTCACCATATTGTTGTTGTAGAATAAGGTACCATAGAATAAGGCACCATCCAATCCAGGACAATCTTCACAATCCTGTTATGGCGGAGCCCCGGTTGCCACCACTGTGCCAATCTTTCTCCCAGAGAGTCTTCCTCTTTTTCCAGCAATCTATTGTACCAAGCAAGATGTCCTTCTCGAGGGACTGATCTCTCCTGATCCTATGTCTGCAACACACGTGTTAGCCGCTACCGTATCACCATCACCACACTCACGGCTGATGAAGTCCTTCTGACGTGGGGTGATTCAGCAAGATGGAGTAGAACTGCCCCTGTAGGCTTCTGAGATGGTAACTGCTTAAAGAAGAGAAAGCCTGATCTTTTTCCCTCAGGGAGATTGGTGGATGAGAACTGCTACCCTTGTGTTTAATAACCCAACATGCAATTGAGTAGACCACCAGTGCTCCTGCCATCACATTACCAAACACCAAACTCTCGGCTGTCAAGTCGTTTCTGACTTGGGTGACCTGCTAGGGCAGGGGAGAACTAGCTCTGTGGGTTTCCGAGACCTGTCATTCTTTTTCCAGCGTAGACAGCCTCCTCTTTCTCCCACAGAGCATGTAGTGGTTTCAAACCTGATGGCCTCCCAGTTGGCACACTAACATGTAGCCAGTACACAGGTTGTCATATGAGTGAGTAAAAATATTAATGTTTTTCATAATCACAGATGTTCTATTGGATCACACTTACAGGGAATATTTAAGTCACATTTTCTATCTTTCTTTGTAGAACACTATTTTATTGACATATAATTCACATCCCAAATAATTCAATGGTTCAAATACGTCAAAAAAAATTTGAGAAACCATCACCAAAATATATTTTGGACATTTTCTTCAATCTTGCATCCATTGTTATCAGCACCTCCTATTCGCCTATAAACCTCCCGACCACCACAAGAAAGTATTTATCTAGTTGCTATCTGTCTAGATTTAGCTATCCTGGATTCATATAAAGAAAATCATACAGAAATAAGAGGGAAATTACAACAATACAAAAAAAAAACAGAAGAAAGCCTCTTTCAAAAGAGAGCTGAAAGAAATAAAACCTGCAAGTTAAAAAAAAATGGGCCAGAAGGGAAAATAAGTGATAAGCTCTTAAATTTAAACCTAACTATATTTGCAGTAATCCACTTTCTCCTGGACTTTGTCTATGGACAAGACTGTTCACATCACTTCCCGATGGTCTGAGGAAATTCACTGGAGGCATAATCCACATGGGGCTGCTGCAGATGGGTTTTGGATTTCCACTGTGTATCCATAGCTTTCTGCAAACCAAGTGTTCAGAATCTAAGTTCAACACAATTCCCTCCTCTGATCTTGGATATTATCACTCAGATTCCTGGAATCGCATGGGCTAGTGTGCCTTTTCCACATGGACTTGGTTGGCACCATGCTTAGATGACTGCTTGTTTAAAATAAGACTTTTAGATTCCAAGTGCTATTCTTTCTGTTAGCCAGGCACGATTTGATTTGTTCATGACACTTTGCTAATAAAGTCCAGTTGACTCATTTGTAGAGCTGTGAGATACTTCCAGCATTCTTGAGTAGTGCTAATAGCTTAATGCTCTTGCCAGCAAAAAGGCTGTGTGTTGGATGTTTGATTTCAACCTTGGAAGAAAGGCCTGATGATCTATTGCTGAAAAAAATCACCCATCTAAATCCTTAGGAACTTACGTTGTTCTCTCTCTCTCTCTCTCTCTCTCTCTCTCTCTCTCTCTCTCTCTCTCTGTCTCTCTCCAGGATGGTGACTGGTATAGGAACTGGGAGACTTTCATCATGCTCCACCTCACCAGGAATTCCTTGCTAAATAAGTTTCTCTTGAATTAGGACATGTGGACACGTACAATTCTGTCAGCAAAGTTGGCTGACGATGTTAAAGAAAATGTTTACAGGTAGTCCTGACCTCTGGTCTCCTGATTCAGCTGGAGCTTCCAGGATAAAAGAACGTCTGTCTCCATCTGAAAGCATCTGGAAGCAGGCTCAGCAGTCATGCAGCTGTGCTTGTCTCCAACTTGCTGCTAAGCTCAGAAGGGAACAAAATCAATTAAAGAAATAGATCACAGTGCTTACCAAGAAGGAAACCCCCAAATCTGTACTAGTGAGAAGATTGGCCTATTGGTTAAAACACACACACACACACACACACACACACACACACACACACACACTGGGAATTGAGAAAATTACAACTCTTGGTCCTAGAGAAGTCATTTCCATTCTCTGGACGGCATATTCTTATCTATAAAATAAGTCAAGCACATTTCCATAATGTCAGATACCATAGTGTAGACTTCCCTGCATTGCAAGGCTTTGAGGAGACCTTGTGTTCACCTCCAGTGTTGCCAGACAATTCGGAGCCATCTGCAGGCCAAAAGACCGTGGTCAGTTGTCCTCGGTAGAAATCTAACTTTAGGCATGCACTCGGGGCATTAGGGAATTGTAAACATAAGTGAGACTCAATATGTAAAGTACTTGGGGCATCTTCAGAAGGAGTCCCCCAACCCAACAATTTAGAATTTTAGGTTGAGAATTTAAAAGACATGGCAAGTATTTTAAAATTATAGCTGCAATTACAGCTCATAAAAAAAGGAGGAACTGATACCAAGAACTTAGGTAGAAAGCAAATGTTTTGAGAATATGAGGGCAACAAATGTATGAATGTGCTTGGCGTATGATGGATGGATGTATGGATTATGAAAAGACTTGTATCAGCCCCGAATAAAATTATTTAAAATGTATAAATTAATATATAGTATATCCATGTTGTATAAGTAATGTTGTATACATTAAAATGAATAAAAGACTGGTATGCCCCATGATTTCCAGTTTTTTTCCCAAATGAAAAGGGCCCCCTGTTCTTTCTTTCTTTTTTCATTTGGTAGCTTGGTGTATACTTTTGATTTTACAGTCCAGACAACCAGCAAAGCTAAATTCAAGTCTCCTTTTGTTCTCTACAAAAGGGTCCTGTTTAAAAATAAAAAGGTTCATTAAAAATAAATAAAGGAGGTTGTTTGACCTTTTCTGAAGAGTACATTATTGCCATGCAGCATGAGGTAATGACTTATTACATAGGTATTTTACTCCGCGTAAGTTTCCAAGCTTAAAGTAAAGTGCCAACCGTGGTAGTATTATTTTACTTACCATTTAGAGACTTTTCACTTCCAAGTTCTACAGAAACAGACTCAAGGTGACAAATCATAACTTTATATTTCCCCCCCATCTATCAATATATGTTATGCAAGGGGAAAAAACTAACAGAGATATACTTCCTACAAATCCACCAACCATACCAAACATCATCATTTAATGTACAGTATTATCTTATGATTGTTAATTGGCATTTTCTGAAGTCATTCATTTACTTATCCTAGGAGTACAAGTCTTCATTATAGCATACATTTTTAAAGTATAGTTGAATTGATCTCAAGATAAACTACTGTGTGTAAAAACACCTTTGTGACAAAAATAACCTAAACATGATGGCCGTGTGGCTCTCATATTCAAGAAGCACCTGGAGAATCACCCAAGGAAACTTCCATGACTTACCAGAGTCCTTCCCTTCAGTCACTTGCAGGAGTCCCAGTGGTACTGGTTACATGCTGGGCTGCTAAGCACAGCATCGGCACTTAACACCCACCAGCTGGTCTCCTGGACAACGATGAGGCCTTCTGCTCCCCTATACACCACCACCGTGGAAACCCCAAAAGGCAGCTCTAGCTTGCCCTCCAGGGACTCCATGGCAGGGAGTTTGGGATCTCTCGCTGATTGTGGGGATGCGATCAGCTGAACCCGCTCTACTCTATTGGGCATGTGTTTGAAATGCTATTTTTACAAGTATGGGCAGCCTTTTGCTTCCCTGTGTAGGTTGTTGCCATGGCTTAGGGGCCATCTCAATGACATTCTTAGGTGCAATTAGGTAAGTTGAAAAGATAAGCCAGCAACCACAAGACTGTTGTGGTGATCCTTTTTGTCAGTTTACTAGAGCCAATCACTATGAGGTGGTATAACAAAAAATACACATAAACTCAATCAATTCTCACTGGAAGGACCGGGGAAGGCTTAGCAGAGAATGTAGCATTGGACTAAGTAGAGAACAGTAGAAGCTATTTGATAAGCAGGAAAAGAAGAAGGTTGCTCCAGTCCATGGGGGGGGATGGGTGGTGGTGGTGACACATAGCTGTGTACTCAAGTTGAGACAGATCCCAGGGATGCGATGGGAGCAAATGGAGGCAGGGGGTGGACGCACAAGAGAAATAAGCTGGTGATTGGAAACGCTGTATGACAGTTTCCAGGATTCGGAATTCTTTTGAAGGCCATCAGAAGATGATAGCCATTGAGGATTCCTAAGCAGAGGTTGGCATTCTCATCTTTAGAGATTAGGATATTCCTACTAATCACTCACGAGAAATAAATTTGGAATCAAAGATACCCCGTAGAAAAATGTCTTGCTGTTGGGAGGTGAGGTAGCTAGGAACTGCATGAAGGAGGAAGTGTGGAGGCAGATACACATGACATTTCAGACACATCAACCTGGGAATGGGCCTTGGTAAATCAGAGCAGAGTAACCTAGTAAAGTTAATCTCTTCTGCTTCAGTGTGTTCTGCCTTAAAATGTTATTTTTGATGTACTGAGACTCCCTCATGATAAAATTTAAACATCAATGTAAGTTATATAACCCCAAAATTTAAAATTCCAACCCAGGGCAACCCTATAGGACATAGTAGACCTTCCCTTATGGGGTCCCAAGACTCAATATTTACAGAGTAGGAGGCCTCACCTTTCTCCTGAGTTGCAGCTAGCAGTTTTGAACTGCTGACCTTGTGGTTAGCAACTTAACTCGTAACCCACTATGTTACCAGGAAGGTGCTGAAGAAGGGTAGAGAATGGGAAGGACTTGGATCATGGTAGTTGAGCAGCAAGAAAAGGCAAGATAGCAGGTAAGTCAGAATGTGTCTGGGAGATGGCTAATTATCCAGGGAGTAAAAGAGAAGTCATGAATCTTCCCATAAGAATGATATGTAGGAACAGATTTTGAAACACTTTAAAAACGAAAACTTTAACAAGAAGACAAGTCGCTGCTCAGGATTCTAAGGATTTAGAAGGCCTAAAGTATTAAACACCCTGCTAGTCAAGTTCTTCATATAGTCTAGAAAGTTTGTTTTCACTTACTTGGGGTTCTCAAGCTATCATAAACTACAGGGAAATTTCTCTCCCTAATTTGAGTCACTAATTAGCATATGAAGGATTGAAACGTTTCGGGGGCCATCAATCCTAGGCTCCATCTCTGCCACAGAAACATCGTCATGTTGTTCTGGATAAAGGGCAAATGAAAATATATTACCAAGTCACTAACTCAAGCCCCAAATGCCTCTGCGAAATAGCCAGGTTTTATGTCACAAAGGCAACTTTCACAATTCTCACAATTAATTTGTTTCCATTCATCCAAAACATTTCGACTCTGTTCCCTAATTTTAAAGAAGTACATAAAAATATCTGGCAGAGGAGCTGAGGCCTGGAATTTCATAAACAATCCTCTCTAAAAAGTGTTATAGGCTGAGTAATAAAACCTTGGAAAATGATGTTTATATTAGTAATAGAAATGTCACCCAACCCTTAAATATAGCTGCATGGCCTGTCTCCCTTAAACTGTGCAGCAAAGTAAAATTTGTAATTGATTCTGATTTCTACCACCTTGTCATGTGTGCCCATCCAGCTGCACTGGGCAGCATTTTGTTCAAATTAGGATTTTTCTCAAAGAAAATGGGGTTCTAATTAGCCTAACCTGTAAATCATTGATATATATGTATATGAATGTGAATATCTATATGTTCATTTATTTACCCTCTTCTGAGAACAGAAAAATGTGCTCTTTCACATGCTGTTTGTAAATAATGGGTTTCAGTAGTAGTTAAACTAAGTTTCTGAAACCCTTACCTCTTTCTAACTATGTTGAATTAGTCAGAGATAAACATGACCACATCGCTTCTTGGCCTTTTGGCTAAGATCAAGTGATAAATGTGAACGCCTCTGTGAGTCAAGACTTTCATTTACCCAGAACTGAACTTCTGATTGCCAGGACATTCTACGGCCACATGATCCGTCCAAGAGATGCTCACTGCGGCCTCTGTCCCAGGGTAGGAGCAGACACGCACAAACGTACTCACTAGCATTCAAAACCCAGTGAGTCATGTGTTTGTTGCTAAAAACACAGGAGCGGCGATGTGAGTAGTCCTGGCGATCACTGTAGAGGGAAGAAAGTGTGGGCCCAATGTTTAAAACATCCATCTATAAGTGACTGTCAGAGTTTTCACCCGATGGGAGAGCAAAGGGGTGACATTAAACCTTGAGCCAGCAGGCTGTGGGAGAAGCATGGCCAGCTATAAAAAATAATAATCAGAGGCCCATGAGCTGCCCTTTTAAAATAGTTACATTAAAACCCAGACACCTGTAGTTTTACTAGTTCCTAAAACGACTCATAGCCACACATGCGTGAAACAGATGTGTAACCAAAGCCGTGGTAACTGGTTCCCATTATACAAACACAGGTGAATGGTGGGCAGGGGGGCAGGGGATGGAAAACCGAGATTTGTACAACATGAAACTCCGATACTGGAGGTTTCTTGTCAACTTTTGAAAGCATTTTTTAATGAAATATATATTGGCCTCTCAACTCCTAGTAAATCATGGATAGTTACATTTTCCAAAGCGACTTGTTTAAAGTTGAATGAGATAATAATGACTAATCCCTATCCCCCAAGACACATGTTCTTCAGAATAAAAGTCTTTTAAAAGATGGCCAGGCCTTTACCGGACTGGAATTTTTCAGGCTTTTCATTTCTGTTCATTTGCTTGTTTGTTCTTGAGGAGGTTTTTTTGTCATCAAGTGTTGCGATCATTTGGAATTCCACCTCAAGGTCTTTCTTCGGCAGTGCCACTGAGTGAAGGTTTGGTACAAATCAGCAGGAAAGGGTGCTTGCAAAAATCAGCATTAAAAGATGTTTCCAGATCTTTATTCTGTCAAAAATAATGATGATGATGATGATGATAATGACGATGATAATAATAATAAACAAACATGACACAGACCTGCAGGGTGTTTTTGCCTCACCTAGTGTTCGGGTATTACAAAATTTATACTATTCAGCTCACTGGGAACTGAGTCACACTGTCCTGGATGGACTGAGGAAGCCCTGTGAGCCTTCACACACAAATACTTCTTTTCTTGGTCAGTGTTTGGGTTGAGAGCTGGGACACAGCTGAACTTTAGGGGATTGGGTTTTAATTCAGATGTTCCAAAATTCTGGTTTGCAACAACATCTGGGATGTGGAGAGCAAATCACTCATGTTGGAATTCCTTAGAAAGGAAACATGAAACGCAGACAGCAATAACATTCAACCAAAACTGTCCTTCCAGAAATCTCCATCACACCTGGGATGGAACTTTGGAGCCAACGTTTCCTCTCAGATGTCTTAGAAAACAGAGCACAAACAGAATGAACAAGCTGGAGCTAGCAAGCCTCCATTCGAAAACCTCTCCAAATTGAGAAGCAAAACAGGACATGTGTTCATGCTCCCATAACTCATCAGGAAAACTCATTCCAAGTCATTCCCATGAATGGCCCACTCCCCCAGAAGACCTTATCTTTCCACATTTTTCCCATTGTACAAGCATACTTAAAAAAAAAAAAACATTGTTCTTGGAACAGAGTGCAGCCGCTTGCAGAATGTGAATGGAAGATATTGTGGCTTGGAGGTTCATATATTATATTGGAAGGGTTGTATGATGGGGACTGCTTTAGTTCTCTGGACTCAAATGATCCCTCAGGGACCCAAGCAACCCTGGATGAGGGGAAAGCAAATTCTAGAGAGCATCTGCTCAGTCTCCAAAGGAGAATCAGAGAACAGCACATGGACAACACCGCTTGGACACATTGCAAGGTGACTCCAGAGAGCTGCATGGCATCTGTGAAATGGCCCTCTCAATTCCGACCACTGTGCCCTGGTTTGGAGAGCTGGAAGTGATGGAATCTTGAACTTAGTCTTAGAGTTTAAATGAAGGACTCCCAGAAGGGCTTTCATTATTGTACAAGAATGGTATCCCCTGGACTACCTGAGTGTCCTATGCTCAGTTAGTGAGTCAAAGCACCGAAACAGATAGGCCTCCCCTATTTTATGGTTGAAGATGAAGTCTAGTTCAGGAGGCTATATACGCAGTAATTCTCAAACTTGGCCTGCATTGGAATAACCAGGAGAGCTTTATTAAAATGCAGACGCCTGGGCCACATGCCCAGATTTTCATTCTGTTGGTGTGAGGTTTCTGCAAAAGAATATGTGTGTGTATGTGTGTGTGTGTGTGTGTGTGTGTGTGTGTGTGTAGTGGGGGAGGGGGGGAGCGTCTGTGTGTAGGTAGCCAGGACTAAAAAGTATATTGAAGAGTTAAATGTTTACCAAAATTCTTCTCTTGTACTTTCTATTTTCACAGGACAAGTCCATAAAAAGACAGGATAACTGAATTCATTGTACCAGGGTAGGTCCTTATGGATTTGTGTGTTAAAGATTTGTAAGACCTGGGAGACAACCCAAAGAAAGAGAAACTAGTAGGAAATATAGGGATGGCTTTGAAAGCTCCTTTGTATCACTGACTTGTTTCCTATCCTAGAGATAATATGGTGATAACCACCACACAAAAAGATTATAATAGGGAATATTCTTTGGAAGGTTTTTGTACAATGATCCTGAGGGTATATTTGTAATACCTCTAGCAATGACTAGGAGAGACCACGTGGGTGCATCAAAATAGGATCTAGCCATTGGGTGCTTGGTGACATATGTGGTTAGGGTCTTCACTACTAGCAGAGGACAAACCACTCAGAGGCTCCTTAGAAGGCAGACCTTGGATCATCTGTTTGAAAATCCCATGCCGTCACTTCACCCTCCACTCACAGGGTGACCATGAATCAGACTCACCCTGAAGAAAACCAGTAATAATAATTGCTGGAGTAGAACCCGGTAAGACTTCTTCTCCCCAAAGAATCAGAATCCAGGTCATATAATTTGAACTATCCTTTTCATTCAGATATCCAATGTCCATTTCAAGTCTGTATTGAAGGCTTGGTTTTTCTATTAGAGTCAAAATTCAACATAAGATGTTCTTCTGGTAGAAGTTTTCAATGTTTCCTGGTGCATTTTCTTTGTTCAAACCCATCAGCCCCTCTAAGAAAGAAAAATGAGGCTATTTGTTCCAGTAAAGTTTTCTGGTCTCCCAAACCCTGTTTCAGGTCATTGTGAGTCAGAATTGCCTCAATGGCAGTGGGTTTGGGAGTAGCCACTTAAGAAGCATTTGTTCCTTATTCTGATGTTTTAAGAAAAGACCTTTCATATCTTCACAGAAGTGAAGGCACCCAAGAAGCTCTTCATCAGGGCCAAAACATTCCCACAGCAAGGAAAACAATGGATGCTGCTTGTCTGGGTTTCAGAGACAAATATTGGTATCATTGCCTGCTTTCCCTCCACCTTTTCATCATATAATCTGACCATTTATAAAAACGTCGACTTCAATACTTCCTGAAAATTGCCTAACCATGTCTTTTCGTCTCACAAAAATAAATTAATTACAAGGTAAAATCATGGTCGATGGAGAGAAAACATCTTGATACCTAGAAAGAATCTGGAACATCAATACTCTACACTCCAAAATTATTTTATTTACCTTGTCCTTTTTGCCATGAAAGGACAGGGCTGTCCCACGTTTGTGCTTTGTCTTTTAATGAATACCACATGTTCAAGCCAATGTCAAATTGTCTGAAAGTCCTTTATTTCCATGATAAACATTTCCATTTGAGAATTGGAGCTGGGGAATATTGAAATGAGTGTTAAAGGGGGAATAGAGATGGTCATAGTCCTTCACCCAGCAAGAGCTGAGCAGAATGGTTGTTTATTCCATGTTAATAACCATTTCTTGGGTCTTCAAGAGAGTCCTGGTGAGTTAAAAAGTCCTCCTGTGTCCAGGTGCTGTTATACAGAGCATGGTTCCAGGAATTCTCTAGATGTCGGGGAAAATGAGCACAAGAAAGAAGACTCTTTACTCGGCCCAGCAAGTCTACCCCAGAGAATTCTCTGGCCTTACATTGTGACCTGTTCTGCATGTCGCTGCTCTCTTGTTACTCTCTCGCCCTGAATTCATTCTAAACTGCCTATTTCCATAATAATTTAATGCAGCTGTTAAGGCAGCCTCTTTCTTTTGATCATTGTTATTAATGACGTGCACCAACATATGCAAAACCAGCAATCCCAGCTACTCTTTCTTTCACAGACCCTCCAGCATTCCCTGGCCAGCATCTCCTCACCACCCCAGTCTCCCAGGCCCTGCCAGCCTCAGTCCGCACAATCCCAAGGAGGCTCATCTGCTGCAGGAAGTTCATTTCAGAATTATTAGTCTAAGGCTTAGGAACTCTGTGGGCAGTTCCTAGTTCCTTGGTGGTAGACACAGTCAGAAAAGAAACTGTTCCTCACAATTCCCCTGAGAAGCAGCTTGGCCTTAATTTTAGTCTTCTGCTTGCAATGGTTTATAGCAGAATCTGAATTTTATTTATCTATTTGTTTGTTTGTTTATGTCACTGTTATTCTCCTGAATGTTTTGAAATAGCTGTTCCACAAATGTGTTTTCCTTCCCCAAATCAAAAGTGTTGAAAGCAATTGGTAAGGCTCATAATGTTCTAGATGAAAGGGAAAATGATGTATTAAATGCTTAAATTTAATCAATTTGATCAGGGGGAAAAATGTCCAGTGCCTGACTGTGATCAGACTGTTTCTCCCTCCAATGCTGCATGTTCCCTGATCTTTTTGAATCCCTGAAAACCTTAAAAATTCATCCTCACTATTGTGATTGTAAGCCTTCCTCCAGCAGGCCCTGATTCAAGAATTATCTTACGAAGTTTTGGTCTTGCTTCCCCCCCACCCCCCCACCCCCCGCACTTTTTTTTTCTTACAAAAATAAAATAAAAACCTGTTCTTATAGTAGATCGCGTGCTTTAAAGATCAATATAGAAAAGCATTTTATCTTAGGGACCAGAACTGTTGACACTACAGTTACTCAAAAAGTTGACAAGCATACTTAGAAGGTTTTCATTTTGCAGGGTTCTTCTGTACTCTTAGTAAAGGACATGATTTAATACAAAAGGGTGGTCAGTGAAACAGATTTAGGTTTTGGGAAATCTTTTTCCATGAGCTAAAAAGCTGTATATTCCACAGTGAATTCTGGGGAAAGAGAAATATTCTAAAACCTAACAGGGTCTGGAAGAAGAAAGTTCTTGGAATTGTTTTTTTCCGGAAAAGCCAGTCCAAAAATTGTGTCATGTTTTAATCAAAAAGCATTTAGATAAACGACATAAGGTAAACGTCACGGTAGCAGCCAAAACATTATCTTAGTTCTTGATTTACGAAATATTAATGTCATTTTCGTGGCAGGAAACCTTTTTTTTTTTTTTAAGCATCTCTATCGAAGAAAAGTGTCAGAAAACAGAGAACGTTCCCTGTGTTGTTAAAAGTGTTTTTTGAAAGGAGCAAGTTATCTCTGTCTTTGGACTTCTGTTTGTGCAATAAGTCAGACCAGGACGCAGAGGTGGCTGGCTTATGGGGGCTTGGGACACTGTGCAGAAGATTGTTGTTGAATTCGCTCCTCTTAGACATTTTTAAGTGGCATTGACTTTAACTCCTGATAAGCTGCATGAAGATAAAACAGCCCTTAACAGAAACTAGGCAAAGAGTGAGGAGAAAAGATGCCAGCGCTGCCAAGCAAGTGTTCAATTGCCAACCTCAAGTTTGGTGGTTCAAAGTCACTAGTGACTCTGCATTAGGAAGATGAAGCTCTCTGATCCTATAGGGATTTATAGCCCTGAGACCCCTATATAGGTTTGCTACGAGTTGGAATCGATGCTATAGCAGGGGGTTTTAGGGTAATCATCAGAGAGAGAAGGAAATGATATCAGAAGAGATCAACAATAAGAAAAATTTGTCTTCCTCTTCATTTTAATGTGACCATTCCCTTCACGTCACATGTAGCTATGATAAGTAGGGGAGACGTTTTGTATCTATCTATCTTTGGCCTTGACTGGCACCATTCCCTGCCTGAGAAATAAGGGAGAGAAACCAATGAGTTAAATATGAGCACTGTTTGCCAAAGAATAGCTTACCCGATGAATTGCTGCAAATTATGAGCAACTAAAGTCGCACATTATTTTTTACAGCAACAATAATTTCCACTAGAAGAAGGAAACTAGGAAGGATGTACCTTCAAAGTACCTTCTAATGATTCCTAAAGGAATTGCCCCAATGCATGTCCACGGAAAACTGACCCCCATAGCACATCTCTCCAAGAGTGACAAGCCAGATGAAGTCGCTCCTGCAGCCCACGGCACTAACCAGGATCAGAAAGATTTACAAGTCAGGTTAAGGGCATCTTCCCAAAACAGAAATGAGCTACCAGCTTCAAACACATGTCAAGATGAAGCCAGATCTGGCCCTGGGTAGTTTTGTTCTGATTACACGTAATCCTCCATCCTGCCGTCAGCACAGTGTAGCTCACACTCATGTGTGTGCACACGTGTACACACGTGTCTGCATATTGGAATATCACGTGCATTTCATTTATACATAGAGTGTTTCCTAGAGTTTGATGATGGGCTCTGCACCGTAATTCCAGGGTTTTGTGACTCTCTGGGACAGGCCTTTCCCTGAGATTGCCATAGCTCCTTGTAAGGAAAAGCATAGACTGCAAGCTTTTGACTTTTAATCAAAGGGGGTGGTTCAGGGAGGGGCTCTTCGAGCCCAAAGGGCACAGGGTAGTCCTCTGAGAGATGCATCCCATGGGGCCTTCCCATGCTCTCGATACTTTGTACCTTCCTGTAAAATAGCACGGATTTCCTCTCAAGAGAGGAATTCATTTGTAACTATTGTTATTACATATTTCGGTTTCACTTGCTCAGAACCAACACAGTCAGCAAGATCTTCTTGGCATACAAAAGTTTCCTGTTCTCCATTTTGTTCCCCCAGTTTCAAAAGCAAAGCCATGGGACACAGATGACACGTACACACTTACATATACTCGTATATATTCCATGCTGCCGGTTTTGTTTCGTTTTTAATTGCTATCCTGGCAAAACAGGTGCTGAAACCTGAAACCCTTTGGAGGAATTTTCTCGGTAGAACAAATCAGCCCTAACACTAACCTACTGTTAAGCTGGCTTTAGTGTGGAATGTTGTACCCAAGCCGTGCCTATTGACAGAAGAGTCATAGATGACTGTCCCCCAAAGACAAAAAAAAAATTTTTTTAAGCAAAACAAGTATACTGTCACTTTAAGAAAAAATAAACTAAAATATGAACTACCCCAAACCCTGCCATTTCCAGCCTGGGCTTGATTAATGATTTTTCTATCTAATAAAAGGTTCACAAACCATCTGTTTTTCTCCCTAATGCCTTGCCCAAAGGTTTTTCGTTCCTATTTCAGGCTTGGGGCCAACTGACATTCCACTCTCTTTTTTTTTTCCCCAGCCTTGTAAACAAATCCTTCTCTCTTTTTAATCTTCCAGTGCTGTTTCCTACCCATCGTTATGCATATTCATTGCGAGTAAACATTTTTAGTGTCTACACTTAATCTCTTCCACTGGCAATTACTGTTCTATGCTGTTTTGTAATGCAGAAGGGCCAACGCTTTCCGTTCTAATAACAGCTGGGCCGCAGATGGGGCCTGCAGTCATTGTAGAAAATAAAAATTTACAAGATGCCAGTGGAATTTATTTCAGTTTTATAGAGTCACAGGAGGAGCCTTTCTGTTATCCGCCTTCAGTGAGATCTGCAGGCACAAGGCAAGCTTTTGACATTTAATCAAAGGGGGGTTCAGGTAGGGCCTGGAACCGCTCGAGGAAGAAAGCAGGTGGATCGTATTAGGCAGTGCCATGGTTAATTTATTTAGAAGTGATTGGCTTAGGTGTGCGAAGCCAATATTTGATATCATGTATATATTTTGTTTAGCAGCCTGCCTCTCAATTGTTACCACCGGGAGACAGTGTGCTGTCACGATGGACCGAACCAGGTGTTCGGCCGGCTTCTAGTCGGAGGTGCTGATGGCGACGGCGCCGTCCTTCCGGGGAACACGCGATTCGGGGTGGCTTTGGGAAAGTTGGTATTTTCACTTCCCCTCCACATCCTTCTCTCCTCTTGAGCAGAAGTCCAGAGGTTGCAGGCGGGTTTTTGGTACACCCGAGATAAACCTTTCTTTGGGGCCCTGTGGCCTCCAGGGACCTTTACCGTCCTAGGATGTGAAGATGGAGCACAGGGTTGATGACTGTGAAAGGCATGCTTCTCACGTGCTCGCGTTTCACGGCCGAGGCTGGAGGGAGAGGTGTGCGGAGACATAGTGGCGCGGCCCGAACTTGCCCCGCGATGTGACAGACAAATGCGCGCACTGCTCGCACCATCCAACTGCAGCTCGGTTCAAACACAATGCTGGCCCCGAACTGACGCTCCGTGGTTCTTCTACCTTTCCTCCTGCAGTTCCTCCCTCTCACACCTCTCCCCCGCCGCCCCCCAAATCGTGGACAGAGAATCCATGAAAGTCACCCAAGAATGCCCCGCAATTAATTCAACAAATGAACCCGGCCTTCTCAGACTAGGTAAAACCTATGCCAAAGGTACTTATGTTTTTACATTTGGGGCCCTCTCTTGCCACACACCTTCAGCTGGTTGCCTAGCAACCACGAGAGACCTACTGAGCATGCTCACTGAGAAGCCTAATTACGGTACTATCACAATTTACTTTTGTTTTTGTTTGGGGGTTTTTTGGTTTGTTTTTTTTTTTTGGGGGGGGGGTTCTTTCAAAGGCCATTAACCAAAACAGAATTCTTCCCTTTCTGAAGGATAAGTAAGGGCTGTGCAGATTTGAAAAGAGAGTATATTTCGATACCCAAGCAATTCACTAAATGGCCAGGCCAGGCACGTATGCCAGCATACATAATAAACATAAAAAAAAATTAGAGCTGATTCACATTAAAGCATACATTTTCATGGGGTTCATATTTTTCTAGACTCATTTCCTCTTGCATTGTGGTTTCTTTTCCAGAAAGTGACTAAATAAGAGAGGAGAAAGTGGAATTTTATGTCATATAATCAAGTAAACTAAAAAAACCCTTTATTAAACAACTCAAATTTATTTATACATTAGATAATAATTTTTCTCCTCTATATCCTTTCTTTCTTTCTTTCTTTCTTTCTTTCTTTCTTTCTTTCTTTCTTTCTTTCTTAATCTCCTAATGATATGAATCCCAGGCTAAGATTTAGTTCTCTTAATCTTCTCACAAAGGGTAGGAAGTAATCTTGTGTACCTCTGAGAGAAAGAGGGTTTCTGGTAGCTTCAAGACAAAAGCAGACATTACTAGGTTAGATTATGTTAACCTCATCCATCCATTTCTTGAAATCTCACTGAAAATTACTTATTTTTTCCCAATGTCTAGATTTGTGAATGAAATAAAATATTTTCAGAACCTTCACTTTCTTGTTAATTCCTTTTATTAATAAGCAGAATAACCTTCTCATGGCAATTTGTCCATGATTCAAAATTACATGTAAGGAATTCTCTAATTTCTTTTTCAGTTTCTTATTCATTTTTTTAAAATGTGCTTTTGTTCTTTTTGACTTTACATATTGTGTGTAAATGTCCATGTCGTTTCATGACTCCAGGGGCCCCAGTAAGGAAACAGACTCTTTAATCTGATTCTGTCTTGAGTCCAGTTGGTCTGTTGGCACCAAATTGCTTTCATGCTAAACGAAGACTGTCAGGAGAAAGCTCTCCTACCCCCCTTTAGGAAGGTAACAGAAAGCAGCAGGCAATGAAGATGAAATAAGCTCTTGGGGCGGAAGGAATTTGCTTCCCTGAGCCTTAATACACTCTAACTTCCAGCTTCTACTCCAACCCCCCCCCCCCCCCCGCTTTGGGCTTACCCGGGGCAACCATGGCATTCTGGGTAGATGAGGCCTTATTGTTAGTGTCTGTGGGGTCCACGTCAGAAGAACATTTTTAGGACAATGACCCTGCTTCTCTAAGGAGGTGTGTGTGTGTGTGTGTGTGTGTGTGTGTGTGTGTTTTCCCAAACAACAATATGACCCAGTATTTTTATTCCCTCTAAGACAACCACCAGAGGGAGCAAAAATTAGCACACAAACAGCACTCCCTGATGCCCTAGCATTAGTAAAAATTCTGGAAGACATACTATGTAAGAAATTAATAAAATCCAAACATTTCATTTCACTTTGATTAACCCTATTATGCACAGAAGTCAGTGGAGCAGTGTGGGTAATGAAGAGCTAAATAAGGCTAATTGGTGTAGCTGGGAGATTTGGGGCCAGTGGTGTGAATACAATTATGTAACCAGTAAGATGACTCTTTCTTCCTTTTTTCTTCCAGAAAACTACACACACACACACACACACACACACACACACACACACCACAAGTTCACAGAGACATAATATGCGCGTGTGTTTTTCATTCTATGGCTGGAAATTCTTAGGTTCCATTCCTTCCACATAAGTTCCTTAATATGTGAGTAGGCGTCCCCTTGGGGAAGACTTTCCTCAATGTAAATCATGTTGACCACTCTTCTCTCTCCCTTCTCTCTCCCTGGTCTCTCACACACAAATACGGGGATCACCCATGCACGTATGCGCACACACAGACACACACATACACACTGCAACAGTTTTACTCATCAATGCTCCTCAAAATGTTTTCTGGAGAGAGTAGATTTTCCACTTGCGTTCTATCCCAAACCTAACAGGTGACTGGCCTAAAGGGGGTTGGTTCCCCTGTTCCAGGCTTAATGTCCCTGGCTCAGCACAGCACTAACTTCTCAGAATTTAAATCCAATGTGAACATTCGAGAGGAAAGTGGGGAGTGATGAGAGCTTTTTATGAACAGAAAGAATTGAAGCAATTGTTCAGTCCTCCTCCCCCCGCCCCCAGACCCTTTTCAACATAGGACCAGAATCGACTGTTTCCTCTCACCTGTGGTCATTTTTCTATTTTAGTGCATTGGTGATGTCTGGACTCATGTCGTTTAAAGTTTTCTCAACCTTAATCTCCGGAAATCCTGCAGAGTGTGTCAAATTAGAACTCCATTCCAGCAAATACAGTTTTACATTTCCACACAGTTAATTCGGTGCATTCATTAGAATTTAAGACTCTTACACATTTCTGCTGAAGTATATGGATTTTCTCGGCACCCCGCATCTTTGCTTTTCTCTTCATGCCCCTTCAATATACAAGTACTGATAAATTGCACCCCGCCCCCAAATTATATTGGATTCAATTTATAAAAATCGTTATAATACAGCCATCCCCTACTTTAGATGGAGGGGAAAAAAACTGACACATTGGGCTTTAGAGGCAGAACAAATGGTACATCAAATTGATATATAGAAATCCAAATTCTAACAGAAAACAAATGTTACTAGATTCTAATATATACTGTTCTCTTCTCCTGGTTATAAATAGAAATTATCCCCTCTTTTTTTTTTGATTCCCATCCAAGAGAGCACAATAACACCAAATAGCATTAAATTTTGAAAGAAGATAATGCAGAATTATCTGACTTTAATTTGCATTTGTAAGTTCTGAGACATGCAAGAGGACTTTAGACAGTGCGTGGAAAAAATGAAATTCTCAGATAATGGAATTTTCTGCGAGTTTTCCGAAACCCACTCTTCAGTCTCAGAATACATGAAGAAGGCTCATTAAAAACTGATCGCTCCTAAGAGATTCTTTCTAACACCAAAGGGCGATGGCACAGTTTTCTTTACCACGATCTTCTTGAACCGGGCCCACGACTGTCGAGAGACCTTACTCAAAGAAACAAACAAACAAAAAAATCCTCCTGATCATTGGTGATTGTTTTCTTTAATTAAAAAAAAAAAAGAGGAATAGCTCCTGGCCATTGAAAGTCCTTAAAGATATGGAGGACGTGTAATAACTGCAGCTAGAAGACTCTCCCACGGCCTAGCATAACAGAGCTCTCCAAAGATTTAGGTTTTTAAAAAAAAATGCATCTCTGTTCATCCCCCCACCCACCCAACCCCCAAAAAACAAATTCTATGTACCAATTTCATGAAAACAGTCAGAGGCAGAGAGTCAGATGGTGGATGCTGGTGCTATGGGTTGGAATGTGAAAGAATTGGTTACAGAGTGGGTTAGCTGCTGTTGTTGGTTTTAAAAAAACAGATAACTGCTTTAATAATGCATATCTAGCGTTTATTTTCTTATTAGCAATTGTTATGAAACCAGAATTCGTTGCCAGCCTATCTGACTGCACCTGTTTCTAGATAGCTCCAAGAGACTCACACACCAAATTTGCCCGCTTGCGCGGCATGCATTTCCCGTTGCTTTGATTGTGCCGTCAGAGCACCGGCTGCTTGCATTCAAAACGAGAAGGCTCACTTTCTTCTGAGAGGGAGAGCGGTGTCCTCGGAACGTGAACCTTAGTGAATGAAGCCCTGTAAAGGACAACCATGATGGGAGGGGAGATGGGGGAGATGCAGAGAGAGACAGGGTGTGTACGTAATGGAGGAGCTACAGAGAAATGGATTAGATCAACAAACCAAGACGGCAGTATCCCAAGAGACTTCGTAAAAATCTGTATGAAGTCATTACACACACGCACACACACAACACATACGCGGAGTATAGTGGGGACAAGCAGAGGTGCACATGCCTGCCCTTGAGGGCAAAGAAAGTTTTCTCTCCAAGTTTACAGTCAGCAGGACTCAGCCTCCTATTCCTGGATGCCTGAAGAGCTTTCAACCCTAAATTGTTTAATTGACGATTCACTGAGGTTCCTCTGACTAATTCTGGCAGGAGCGATATTTCGCACTGGTTGATTTGGGCATCAGAACGCACCAGTGTCTTCGGACATCTGTACCAAAAAGACACCCTTCTGCTAAAACCCGACTCCAGCACTCCCCTTACAAAAATAGCACATTTCCGTTCATGCAGAACGGTGATTAGACTTTCCCAACACAACTCATACTTTTTAAAAGGCGCGTCAGAATTTTAAAGTGCACTAAATAAAGGGCATTGGCACATTAATGCAGCTCTCTTTGAGGGAAGATGGCACATAATTTCCGCTGAACTGTTGCACAAACCTTCAATAAAGAAAGTTCTCATCGGAGGGGCGGAGGGGAATACACACACACGCACACACACACACACACACACACACACACACACATTCTTGATGTCGAAAATAAAGTCCTTGGGAATTCAATGGCATTATATCGAACAATGTCTTTGTTTCTCATATTTCAGGTGGAGGAAAACGTCCCATGAGATGACTGGGTGGGTATTTAAAGATTCTGTTTTTCCCACAGCTGTCTGTCTGTGTGGAAAGGCCATAATTCCCCCCCCTCCCTTAAATCAATGCTATCTAAACTTAAATGATTTAAAAACAGAAAGGGGTTTCTGTATTCAGGGATTCTCAAGGTGACCAGGCTGGAAGAGTTACAGGCAGAGTGCAGCAGGTGCATTTGTCGGCCTGGCTCTCCTGGGCTCACCGCTGGCCATCGGGCAGACGTGGTTTATGCCACACAAGAGAAGACCCTGTGGGTTGAGCACACCAGCAGTATTTCCAACACCCAGGATGCAGTTCCACGTCACGGTCTTCTTGCCTGCTCAAAAGTGACATTGAAAATACAAACCAGGGTGGCACCGAAAAACCCATCCCCGCAGTAGAAAGTTTCTCAAGGCTGGAAGAGGCTTAACTGAACAGCTGCACAAGCATCGAAGCAGCTGGAGGGACTTGTTCAGTAGGTTTCGCTCTGCGGGCCAACAGCTTTCAAAGTTTCCTTTCTTAGCAACAAAAAGAAGGAAAGTGAGGGGATGGGAGTGAGAGGGGCTCTTTCTAGGACGGAGCTTGCTGGGAAGCGAACTAGTTCGCTCAGATTCGAAGGAAATGCTTGTGTCTGCACCACATCTTCTCCTGTGTACCAAGCCTACTTCACTCGTGCTCCTCATCGGGTTGGAACCCCCGCAGGAAACAAAACAACACAAAGCCGAAGAGATTTGCCCGTGAGCGATGGGAATAGCACACGGGCCTGCCAGATGCTGCTCCCAGCAGAAAGATCTGGTCATCCAGAGGATTTGGCTGGGAAGAGTCGTGAAGGGTCACAGTTTAAGTAATGACTTTCACCAGGGGACTGTCAACAGGGATCAATAGCTTTGTCAAGAGAGACTCACCAGAGGGCTAAATGGGTGGTGACGCAAGCGTCTTTCAAGATCACAGGTGGCACCAGCCTGCCTTCTTGTCACTGAAGTCCTCTGGTGGCAAATCATTGCGGTGGCTTCCTGCTTCGGAAGGGCTGCCATTGCTCGACTCTTCCTGATGCCGTGGCTCTGGTCCTCCACACCTGCGCCAGCAGTCTCTGACTCACACTGTCAGTGGACCAGAACAAGGCCAACGAAGGTCACCTGCACTATTTACTGGACACTAATGGTTTCCAGTGTTGGTTGCCGAGGAAAAATAAATAAAATCAAACGGTCCATTTATTTTCCCCTCCGGACAGAATCCAGACATCAAAGGCCCAAATGGCCACGTCCCTAGAAAAAGTATCTTTTTTCCTAGTGGAGGCACATATATGAAGCAGCGTGGAAAAGCTTTTCTTGTGATGGAAACATGGCAACAAATCATGATCAACAAAATCACAGGGCGTTCATGAACAACAAATCACAGGACGTTCATGAACAACAAATCACAGGACGTTCATGTCTTATGTGTTGAGGTGATGTACAGAAGGGTGTCACCAGGAAAGTCTCAAAATTATAAAAACAGTGCCATGGGTTTATTTTCTTCTTGTTCAGCATGTTCATGCCAGAATGGGCAGCTTTGGAAAATAAAATACAAGGTTCAAATCCCACCAGAAAAAGACCTTCCTGAGCAAGGCCTTTGACATCCAATGTCACAGTGCTGCATTTTCCTTCCATGCGCAAATAAAGTGTGCATTTCTCCCAAGGGACAATTTACAGAATTTATAATTCTGATAGAACAACTGCTGCCCCCCCCATATGCATATACATTATGTGTGTGGTGGGGAGGAGGCAGATGAGAGGCACAAGACACATTAATAATAGCAGTTGAATGCTTAATTTCATGTGCAGTGCACTGAGAAATTACTTCTTACTATCTAAAATAAGATTCAGGAAGAGCCGGGGAAATCAAGAGCCCTTCCAACACACCTTCACAGTCCCTATGTGAACAAGGAGCTGGGGACTCTCTGAGACACCACGGAGCAGAGAAATGCTGCCCGTGTCTGCTAGCAGATACCCTCAGGGCAGATTCCATGTGAACAACTCAGAGATCAAGGACCTGCTCAAAGCAAAGGAAGAACAAGGCTGCCGAGACCTTGTGATTCTTGTCTGCAAAGCAAGAGGAACAGAAATTTCACAGAGACTTTCATTGTGAAATACAGGGTAAATCAAAGAAAGGCAAGGGTGGGGTGGCATTGGGAGGCTTATATGACTAGAAAAATAGGGTCCAGTGGAGACTGAGAAGACATGGTCTCTGAACTACCAAGGCTTATTAACTTTAATTCCCCTTGTCCTGGTGATGCACTGGTTAAGTGCCTCTGCTAAATGAGAGAGAGTTGGTTCAAACCCACCCAGTGGACCCATGGGAGAAAGACTGGACAATCCACTTCCATAAAGATGACATTGTTACTGGGAAGTGCTGTCACATGGATCCTACTTGGACTCTGCAGACTGAAACTGTCCTTTAAAGTTTCTATGTTGTAAATCTCTAGGGGAACAAATGGTCAGGTCTTTCTCTCATGAAGTCACCGATGAATTCAAACCACTGACCTTTGGGTTACCAGCCAAGAACTTAACCATCATGCCATCAGGGCTGCTTTCTGTCAGAGCCCATTCCCAGGGAGGAGACGAGCCAGTCAGGGTGCAGTGTAGCAACGACGAAACACAACTTTCTTCTAGTTCTTCAACTCTTCCTCCCCACAACCATCACGATCCCAATTCTGCATTACAAGTCAGGTTAGACCAGAGGATGTACACTGGTACAGATAGGAGCGGGAAACACAGGGAATCCAGGACAGATGATCCCTTCAGGACCCATGGTGAGAGTGGCGATATCAGGAGGGTGGAGGTAAAATGGGGTAGAAACAGGGTACCAATTATAAGGTTCTACATATAACCTCCTCCCTGGGGTATGGACAACAGGGAAGTGGGTGAAGGGAGACATCAGACAGAGTAAGATATGAAAAAAATAATAATAATTATCTATAAATTTTCAAAGGTTCATGAGGGAGGGAGAACTGGGGAGGGTAGGGAAAAATGAGGAGCTGATACCAAGGGCTTAATTAGAAAGCAAATGTTTTAAGAATGATGAGGCAAACAAATGTACAAATGTCCCTGACATATAATGGATACATGTATGGATTGTGATAAGAGTTGTAGGAGGCCCTGATAAAATGATTTTAAAAAGAAAGAAAGATGACAACAGTAATGTCTGTGCTGTTACGCAGGATTGCTAGGCATCATAATCAACTCAGTGGCACACGATAGCCACCTGGGACATAGAACAAGGGACACTAGTTTTGGAGTTGCTGCTATTATTTGGGTGCATGCCTTAGTTCCTGTAGTCCTGCTTCATTGACAAGGACTTCACTTTGCTTACACAGAGGAACTATGATGTGGTAGTTAAAAGTCCAACTGTCTGGTTTTGAAAGCTCATTTTTCAATTTACTAGCTGCGTAACCTTCAGCAAAGGACTTAAATACAGTCTAAACTGCTAAACTGTAAACACAGTCAGCTAAGGTACTCTTAATTATATTCATAGATCCATAGTGTTTTAGAATACATCTATAATGTACTCCTCATCTATATATCATAATAATAGAACCATCATCTGAACATTGTATAAGGAATCAAAGAAGCAATACATTTAAAGGCATGGCCACAAGTGTTTGGCAAGAGAGACACAAATGATTTTTCTCTTTCATTTTTTAATCTTTTAATACTATGCATATGATCAGCCTACAGTAAAATTGCATTGATGAAGGAGCTTCCTATGTAGGTTAATGAAAATATTGATTTTTCCATACCCATGTATTTGGCATGCTTTCACTGAATTGGTAATTTGATTCAGCACAGCAATATGTTTGGCTTCCCATTCCCCTTAACATAGTGATTAAGAACATGGGTTTGAAGCCAAATCAAAATCCAAGTTCCACTGCCCCTGTGAGGGACCGAGGGCAGCTTGGGCTTGGTGAACCTCAGCTTTACTTGCTTTAAAATGGGGCTCTTAGCTTTGAGAGCCAGAATGAGGACAAGTAAGAAGATGGTGAAGCAGCCTCACTCCCATAAATATCAGCTGTTGCTGGCATTTCATTTTTATCTATTTAAAATATTTCCTTTGATAGCTTTCTGTCAAGTTTGAAACCAGTATGTTCAATGCATGCATTCTGAAGTGCCATGTCTCAGGCATATATGAACAGCATAGAAAAGGATCAATCTCTCAAAACTGAGTAGGTAGGTCTCCATTTCCTTAACTACAAATAAGTACTTATCAACTGGAGGCAATTTTACTTGCCACCCCCAGAGAATATTGGGCTTTGTGTGGAGGCATTTTTCATTGTTGTGATTGGGGACAAACAAGTCCACTGGCTAGGGACCACGATGCTGCAAATCATTGTATATTGCACAAGACAGCCCTCCACCACAAAGAATCTCGCAGGCGGAACTGTCACCGGTGCTGCAACTGAGAGAGAACTCCTGTTCTAAAAGGAGGTGGTTGGACCAGGTGATGGGCCCAGGTGATCTTTCCTATTCCTTCCAGCTCAAAAATTTCATAATTCTCTGATTTCCATAATACATGCTAAATGCCATACTCTCCGGCTGTTCAATTAATTATTTTTATCACTGTCTATTTTTTTTCAGTTATTTTTTCCTCTGAATGTCAAGAAAGTAATTACTTAAGATAATCTAAGTTCTCTTAGATGTTAGCCCAATTCTCACTGTTGCACCTTCTGGATTGCTGGATGCAAATGTTTCTATAAAGGCTTTTGGTACGCTGTTTGAGTTAAGAGATAGGCTTCAATCCATGTGATAGAGACCCAAAAATAACAGTGGCTTAAGCAAGATTAAAGTTTGTTTTTCTTCCACTTTTAGTTCTCTCTCTTATCTATGCTAAGAGGTAGCTCTGCTCCAGGAAGTTGCCAGAATTGGAAACTGGTATGTGCTTCATGGAGTCAGCCTCCTGGTCTACTTTGGTCTTGTTTGTCCATCCATAAGGCTTTCTTCTCATTTATTTACAGGATAAAAATAGAATAAGAATCTATTCCAGGCTATGGTATCAGAAAACAAAAATTCAGCTCACTGCCATTGAGTCAATTCCAGCTCAGAGTGACACGATAGGAAGACTCCGGTGTAGGGAAAGAAAGGTAGAAGCTCATGTCTATTCCTAAATTGTAAATGACCCAAAAAGGATCACTCACAACACATAATTACAAAGTAGGCTTAAATATATAGTCTTTATTTTGAAAGGTGCTATACTGGGCCCTACTCCTACTTCCCAGAAAGCAAATTAACAAACAAACAAAACAGAACAACTCTTACTAGGAATTAAGGTAGAGATATCATTTGGGCTATCTCCTCCAAGGACAAAGGTCCTACGCTCTCTAAAATATTTGCAACAGTCTTCTAGAGTTGCCATCTATCATCATATTCCTGAGTTATATCAAACTGTGAGTGTGTGAAGGAATGGGATAAAGCTTTGGGGTGACAACTCTCTAGGAAAACCACCTCATGCTTCCACTTCAGTGGGCTGCACCTGAACTCAAGGCAGGAGGTAGACATGTGAGGAAGAGATGATCCTCCAGGAATCACATTCAATATGTACACATCAGATTGCCATTCAAGAGGACCGGTGTTGGGAAAACATTATGAAGGACAAGTAGGTGTCTGCCCCTGCAGCAGACTTCTCTCATCCCAGGATCCCTGGAAACTGTTCTCCTCCCTCCTGATGCAAACATGAGCATTGTTTTCTTGTGGGGTGTGCAGCCCTCATGCTGCTCTTTGACTCAGGTGAAATCTTTGTCCATCACAATGCAGGAGTAGACAATGTTCCCCAAATAGGTAGGATGTTTGTGTTGAATCAAGTGCATGAAAGAAGAGCAGGTGAGTGAAGACTGGGGATACTGGAAGGGGTTCAGTGCCTGAAATAAACGTCTGTTGGACCTTCCTGAGTCATGTCTTCCCCTCCTCTTACTTTCCCTGTGCCTGGACTTTCTCTCGGCAAAACCTGCCATCTCTCTCTCCAAACTGCAGCCCAGTCTCCTCATTTCTCCCCACTTTTTTGACCACCAAATAAGTCCAAACCTCTTCAGTAAGTAGTGAATGTGATGGAAGAACGAAGTCATTGAGAGCCATTCTTGTCCAGAAGTGGAAAGAACCCCCCTCCAAAGAAAAGACCCAAAAAAACCCCAAAAACAGACGTGAGAGAGAGGCTGTGAGAACCTGAGCCACTGATTCAGAAAATCTCAGGGTTGCCCTAACCCTTGACTTCACAGTTAAGCCCATCAATTCTTTTTATTTGC
Source organism: Nesogale talazaci (assembly GCA_004026705.1). Taxonomy (NCBI): domain Eukaryota; kingdom Metazoa; phylum Chordata; class Mammalia; order Afrosoricida; family Tenrecidae; genus Nesogale; species Nesogale talazaci. Next base: position 28,576 of record PVJH01004427.1, read on the forward strand.
CCAAGAGAGTTTAATTATGTTTCTGTCACTTGAATCCAGAACATCCCTAATATAGCCTTTCAAAAGGTCTTATTCTACTAGCAGCAAGACACGTAAAGTTCGAGTGAAGGAAAAATTATTTCCAATGGTTCCACAAAGAGGCAGACCTCTCCCTAATTAAGGATGTGGGGAGTGCCTATTTCCACAGGAACTGGTAGAACTTATATTCTCAGGAAAGCTGCAGCCATTCAACGCTATCTTACCCATTTTGGAAGCCAGTATTGGTACGCACCATTTCCAAAGCAAATCTTTTCCATGGGCTATCCATTTTTCTATAAAATTTTCAATGAGATTTCCCTCTTGGTAAGCAAAAGTGATGATTACATTTTATTACAGGTACTATGCGTGACAGAATATTTTGTATTGTGTTGTTGGGGGGCAACAGGACGGCTGAATTCGTCCATCTCAGGTCATTCTGAATGCTCCATGTAGAAGTATTGCTCTCAGCCAAAGGCACAATCTTCTCTGAAGTGTCCTTCTTTCTCATTCCACTCAACAGTACTTATCAGTGCCGCTTGATTGCAGGTTTGATCAGTTTCATCTATCAATGGTGGCAAAACTCTTCAAATTTCTTCACTGTTGGCATTAGTGGTGAATGTACAAAAATTAAGTAGTAATCATATTAGCTCATCTTCCTTGTAGGTAGGCATGTGAATGTTATCATATGCTGACCCGTGTCCTTCAGTATAGCTCTTGAAATCCTCTTTTTGATGATGACTTGATACCATTTCCCTTCAACTTGTCATTCCCAGGATAATAGACCCTATAAGTCTTTGATTTACCAAGGTCACTACAAGTCCATTCCAGCTCACTAATACTTATAACAATTAATGTTTCTTGGAATGTAAAAGTTGAAAACAATGAAGGATTTGTAGGTGGAAAAGATGGCGACCTTGGTGATAGAAACAGCACTAGTGACCACATGAGAGAAATTTGCAAGACAGACCAAATTTTGCTTCCAACAACATAATTGGTGACTGTGCATGTGAGTCTGGCTTAATGGAATAAGCAGGAATTAAATCAATGACTTCTGTAGAAAGAGATGAGGGAGAGGTTCAGTGCCACCAGTCAGAACAAAGCCAAGGGGGCATTTGTTGAACAGACCATTGACTTTTCATTTGTAAGATCAAATTAGAGATGAAAACTAGCTCACAAGAGCCAAGTTGCAACCTTAAGTATTTACCCAGCTGAATTGACAAACTGCTTCAAAAATAAATTTGACACAGTGAACACTAATTACCAAAGACCAGACATCATACATATAGAAAACAAAAGGTCACTTTTAGAAAGAGGAACAGAAGAACAAACCAAAATCGATTTCAGAAGCAACTCTGAAACTTGTTCTTGACGCAGAGTAGCTAAAGCAAATGGAGAAGCATTGAAGTCAAAGACCCTAACAGAAGATTAACTGGAAGGGTAACTGGAAAAGACACATAAGTGTTACAATTAAAAGTTCAGCATTCTTCAAGCTGATATAACTGGGGAAAAATTCAAATATGAACCTACAATAGTGAAGGATTCTGTGGGCCAAATAGTGAGTGATGCAGGAAATATCAAAGAGATGAGAGGACTACAGAGAGTTCCTGTAGTGAACAGAATTGGTCAAGCTTCAGCCATTATAGGAGTCAGCACACGATGAAGAACCCATATTATTGAATGAAGAAGATATTGGAGAAAAGCAAAGTTCCAGGAGCTGACAGGATATTATTTGAGATGCTTCAGCGAACAGATGCAGTGCTGAAAGTGACCACTCATCTATGCCAAGAAATTTGGACGATGGATTTTGGACTGCCTAGCTGGAAGAAATCTTTATTTATGCCCATTCCAAAGAAAAGGGAGTCAATGGAATATGAATAATGATAGCAGTAAACATTTAAAAACTAAGCAATATCTAAAAAACACTTTGACATGGAGATGTTAGAGATTCCAGCTTGAGTCAGGAGAGAGTATAGAATGAGGGCTAGTGTTGCTGATGTCAGATGGATCTTGGATGAAAGCAGAAAATACCAGAAAGATGTTTATTTGTGTTTTATTGACTATGCAAAGGCATTTCACTGTGTGGATTCTAGGAAATCATAAATATCATTGCAAAGAATGGAACTGTTGCATATATTTTAATTACACGCAATGGAAACATGTATATACATCCAGAAGCATTCCTTCAAGCTGAATGAGAGAATAGAGTGTGGTTTGGAATTAAGAATGGTGCGCATCTGGTGTAATTTTTCACCATATTTATGCAATCTGCACTCTGAGAAGGGCATGGTGTCAGGATTGGGACAAGACTCTCTGTGATGTGATATGGCCTGCTGAAATGGAAAAGGACTTGAAGCACTAACTAAATCAAACTCTGTAGCTTTCAGTTTAGTGTAGGAACTGCCAGAAGAAGGGCTAAATCTATCCTGGAAGAACTACAGCCAAAATGTTCCCTAGACACAAGAAGTGAAGACTTTCTCTCATGTACTTTTGGGCGTGCTATCAGTAGAATGATGGAGTCCCTGGGAGAGGACATCACCTTTGATAGTGGATCAGCTAAAGAAATAACAACCTTCATTGAGACTCTTTGGCACTGTAGCTGCAACAATGGGCTCCAATGTGACAACAATGAAGGGAAGCATGCAGAATAAGGCACTCTGTGGTTCTGGGGTCCTTAGGGAATGCGTGGGTTGGAATTGGCTCTGCAGCTGACCAACAGCCACAACCATGACAATTGATCTTAAGGCATTTCCTTTCATCTTTGACAACTTCCAATATTCCTAGAATCATACTTTCTACTTTCTAAATCCCTATTATTAATGGATCCTTGCAGCTGCTGCTCCTCCTTTGGAATCATGCTATAGCAGCAAAAAATGGTCCCCCGTGCTGTCTTTTACCCATGAAATTAAGCCACACTCTACTAGGAAGAGGCTAATTTTCCTCAGTCATAGTTTGAGTGTCAGTAGAGGGTTCATCTCTGAACACTAGATCAGGCAATATTCCACTATTCCACCATTCGTAAGATTTTTCACTCACCAGTATTTTTAAGCAAATTGTTGGTCCTTTTCCCTAGACTGTGCTGGTTGGGGTCTACTAAAACCTGTCCACCATGGATGACCTGGTCGATATACCTGGAAACATCACAACAACTACAAGACACCACAGCAGGACAAACTAAGAGGCAAGGGATGGAGAATTTCATAGCCCTGGACATTGGCTCAATAATGCTTTCCTTTTAAGTCAAGACTAACTCAGGTGCCTCAAGTAGAATAAACTGGAAAAGAGTTAACCTATGAAGGTCTTTAAAACATTTATGTTTTAAATGGGAGAAAAAATGGGATTAAGAGACACTGGGGTGGAGAAGAAATTTCATGAACATCTTGAAGCCCCGTCTTACATCGAGATCAGCATCTGGGAATACTCAAGGCACAGTCTCCACTTGAAAGTGGATTTGATCCTAAGTCTTCAGCTTGTTTGAATGGGATTATCAGCGCCACGGAGAGAGCTTTGGAGCCAGCACAAATGCTAAATTTTGGGCCCATGACCATGGAAGATTGACTTGGCTGGTGGAAAATCAGCAGACCACCGCTGCCAAGTCAAAAACACTTAAGGGCAGCACCAGAACCTCTGGGCTGGCGATAATGTCCCTGGCTGCTCTCTCCTGTTGGCTGTTCCGGAGAGGTGGGTGCCATGATTGTAATGTTCAGCTGTAAACCTGCAGGCAGCCTGCTGGGCTGAACACAAGCTGGAGCCTAAGTAAACATTCCCCCTTTCCAAAGTCGCACAATGTACTGCTCCCGCGCCGGAGGCCCAGCCCTCCAAGCTGGGACCTTGGGATCATCTTCAGAGTTTTGCTCACCTTTTGCCCTCTCGATCCAATTTATCATCGCAGCCTGGCAACGCTCCTCAGATTTCTCCGACCTCCCTATTTCCTCTGTCATCTCTCCAGCCACCTGCAGGCACCATGGTAACAGTTTCTTTACTGTATTCCCTGCCAGAACCAGTTTTGTACATAGATGGAGCTGAAGGCGACCCATGCAGTCTGGTTTCCAGGAACCAGTGAATGTTTGCGAGTGCCCAATATGCTCTCATTTCCACTCAACCATGTTGAGCATGGTAACTACTGAAGCAACCACCACCATCACCACCACACACACAAAAAAAAATACTATGACAACAAGCCTGCTAATGCCTTGCATAGATATTTGCTATGTGTGCCAGGCACTATTCTAAGAGTCATCCGTATGTGTTGTTGTTGTTTGTGGTTGTCGTTGTTGTTATGAGATGCCATGGTCTCTGTTCCAGCTCATAGCGACCCCGTGTGCCAGGACATGAAGCACCGCCCGGTCCTGCACCCGCCCACAGTTGCTGTGATGTGCGAACCCACTGTTGCAGCCACTGCGTCTCAACTCATCTCCTCCAGGTGCTTCTTCTTTTTCACTGACCTTCATCATGTGGAAACTCAGGCAATCCTCTCATGGCAAAATCGGAGGAGAGGGTTTGAGCATCAAAATATCTTGCAGAGCTTGGCCCATCTTAAATTCATCTGCTCATACTATCGTGGCTATGGATGACCAATTTCCCATCCTGACTGTCATCTTTTATAAATGCGGAGAAGAGTTGAGAGATGGCAGTGGTGGGGAGTGGGGATGGGTGCTGATTAAGTAGGAGCTTTGGCACCGTATCACTAGGGGGATGTGAGACTGTTTGGTATGGTTCTTCTCTGCTTAGTTTCTGTAGCTCCCACCAAAGGACTCACTGGAAACATGCAAATAAGCTGTAGAAGACTAACTCAGGGATGCGTTTGGCTTGTCTTCTACTAAGTATAAGAGAGAGCCAACTCAAAAGCAGGAACAGAGAAACACCCATAAACATTATGGAAGAAGAGCCACCAGTGGATTTTTGTGAGCTCCCTAACTCAAGTGGCTGGGCAGCAGAAACACCAGAGGATACAGCACCAAGACAGTGAGACAGGGCACAGGATGCTCATTGAGATCATAACATAGAGCCATGTTGACCAGAGCAGGGCAAAGGCCAAAGGGGACGCTGGCTGAGAGGCTGAGTATCAGACAGAGAGAGGCTGGAAAGAGACATGCCTGCTAGCATAGTTACAAAGGGGCACTGCTGGGGAAAGAGGGCTGTATCTTTAATGTTTCTTGAGCTTGACATGTGGTCACCTCTTAACTTCCTTAATAAACCTCTAATCAAGAATATTTAGTTCTGTGTGGTCTTTGCAGCACAGTCAAACCCAGCAGAGGTTCATGCTCTGGGAAGGATCTTGGTGTTAGAATCAGGAGAAGGAGGTTAGAGGTTGAAGGCTTGTCTATCTTCTCCCTCAGAGGAAGCATCCAGTGTGGAGCTGAATCCTCTTTTTCTTTGCATAGGTGAAGTAGAAGTCTCCATGCATCCTCAACCATCTACCTCATTCCAGATAATCGCTCTCATTTACTTCCAAACTCCAACCACCAAACTCATTGCTATCTGGTCAATTTTGACTCATTGCTACCCTAAAGGAGAGGTAGAACTGCCTTCTCATTTTCTGAGACTATGACCATGGATCTCAATTCACATAAATAAGCATCTATACTGTGTCTCACGGATGCTACAAAACCTCTCTCATGTTCCCTTCTCATACTCTGGTAACAGATCCCAAATGCTCTGGAAATAGGTTAGCTTCCACCCCCTCCCAGAAACTCCAACATGAGTTTTTCTTGGCCTTGCTTGTCCTCCTGCACTCTGTGGCCAATGCTCCCTACAACTCCTGCCTGCTATATCTTGCAATAAAAATGATCAGAAAGTCTTTTTGATAGCAATTCCTGCTATTCCTGATAGAGAGTTCACAGAGCACAATATAAATATAATTCAGAAGCAGAGAATGCAAAATCCTTATCGACAAGAAAAATATTAACTTAATATTATATGACTGTCTTCAGTGTACTTTATAGGGATTAATTACATGATGTCTGCAAAGCAGTTTGAGAACCTCCGGGAAAGGTGCTATATAAATACAAGGTATGATTATTTTTAGGAGCTTCTGCTGCTGACATTCAGCATAGCATGAAAGAATGAAAAATTATCTCCATGTTCCCCGTCGCGGTAACAACCTCAGCGTAGGGTTTGGAAAACCCATTTATAGAAAGTGCTAAAATTAAAGAAAACACGTTCCTTACATGAGCTCATCTATATGGCTTTATCTATAGAAGAAGGGACCTTTCTAAGCCCCTTCCTTTTTGAACGTGAGGCCTGTGGAAGCAGAGGGAAGATCTCAAACTCTTATTACTGACGTCTTCAGATCCCTGGCTCCAGTCCAACTCTCTGCCAGCAAGAGAAACTATAAGTTTTCATGCATGTTGTTTATCTCATCCCTAAAGCAGTCCTGAGGGAGAGCTTCCTCAATTGTCTTCATCCACTTGTTTCAGCCTGTGGCAGTCATGTGCTTATGTTAATTTCATTATGAGATGTAAGGGTAGAGTCTAGCCTGTGAATCTGGAGATAGCCACTGAGGAGCCAATGAGGCCTCCATGTGGGCATGGCTTTCTCCCTGAGGCTTCTGGGAAATGTCGCGATATTTCCCTCGTGGAGATGAGAAGCTATCTTCCCCAGTTGTTGGGTGTTAGTCTCCGAGACAACAAACTATGGACAGACAAGACAAGATGGCAGCATCTGGGCAGCTGAAGGAGCCAGATGAGAAGCCACACAGTCTTGCCCTGATGGAACCAAACCTCTGAGGCTGGAGAAGCCATGTGGAGATCTCTGCCAGTGCTGAGTTGCTTCGACCACCACTGGATGCTGTAGATGGACCCTGAGCCCTGGAAGCGGGGAGCTATGGGGAGATCCCTGCCAGTGCCAGGACTCTGCACCCACTGGCCTGTGACTTCGTGAGTCAGAAGGAGACTTTATAGACTGATTTGGGGCATATGGGTTAATATAGGATGTATGACTTTGAACTGGACTGGGCTGGGATGCTTTCCCAATGTCCCATTCCTCTTGTATATAAACCTTTTCCTTATATCCGTATGTGAGTCTATGTATTTGTTTCTCTAGTTTACTCGGACTAGCACACTGCTTAGCAATCTGTTTGCAGAGCACGGTGTGAGAAGTTCTTCCCTAAAGCCCATCTTTAGAAAGGTCCCTGCTTTCCTCCTCTTCGTCTTCCATGGACACAGAGTACAGGCAGAAAGCGTCCTTCTCACTGCTATTGATGTAGTGTATATGTATGTGTGCTGTTGTTGGGCATTGTTGGTGTTATGTGCTGCCCAGACAGTTCCAACTCACAGCAGCACTGGGCCCAACAGAACAAAGCGTGGACCGCTCCTGCTCCAGCCTGACACTCCTTGTGATGTTAGAACCCATTGTAGCCACTGTGTCAGTCCACCTCCTAGAGGCGCTTCCTCTTGGTCACTGGCCCTTCAGTTTACTAAGTTTACCAAGTAAGAGGTCCTTTGCAGTATGCCCACAAAGTCGTACCCTGCATCTAAGGAGCATAGTTGGCTGTCCTCCTTTCAAGACCGAGGTGGATGTTCTCCTGGAAGTCCCTGTGAGGTCCTCCTCCCTGTGTGTGCAGATAATTCTATCACCCTTCCCAACTGTGCAAACAACAATGCTGCTCCTTGACTCATACTCCACTAACACCATTCTTCCGTTCCATTTCTTCCACGTGTATTATTGTCAGCCTCCCAATCTCAGAACATAAAAGCTCCCTTACAACCGGGGCTTTTTTTATTTTTATTTTTTTGAGATGAATTCATTTGTCACAAAAGACTCCAAGTTCATATCCATTTTACTTTTCTTCCTCTTTTTTTTTAAAGTCACTGACGCCACTAGTTAGGCTTGAGGGAGAAGGAATCTGGAGGGATTTTGTTTTCTTTTAAAAGAAGCAGACCGTGTGTGTTTAATTACATATCCTATCTCAAGAAATGAAATCATCAACAATATCCCATTAAATTCTCCATATATGTGGAGGTTTTTCTTTTTCTTTCTGTCACATTTCCTGCTAGATGTCCTGAATGTACAATAGTATCTGGAACCAAGCACACACTAATCAGGATATACTGAGAAATTGACTTGTGTTGATGTATGAGGATTAAATGAGGTAGGAAATGCAGCGAATTCTGCTCAATCAGAGCCCATTGACATGACTCAGAACTGTATGCACCGATGATGGTTTCCTATGGGGAAGAGTGCATCACAGGCCACACAATAATACTTCTTGATTCAGTTCTTTGTACTTAGATTGGTTGTAGCTCTCACAATTTTCAAAATTTTTGAGTAAGTTGTCAAATTTTAAACATTGGGGAAAAACTCATTTAAACTGTTCACTTCTGCCTTCTTGTGGAAAACCAGAGAGTCTGGCAATTAAGAGACACTGTCCCCACGTATCAACAGTGACCTGGCATAAAGGAGCAGGCTTCTTTTTGAGATAAGATGCCTGCTGTACTGTGACGCTCTTCTCTGATAGGCCTGCTTCGGTCACCTGTGCTATCGACCTGCCCCCTTAGAAATAAAGCATCCAGACGATCGGCTAAAGTGGCCACTTCCTAGCCAGATGCGGTACTGGGGAGATACGCTATGTCATCATTTCATCTTCACAGTAACCCTATACATACCATCACCTTCACCACTCTGTTTCAGCTCTCACGCCCGCATCAAGTCGATGCCAATACCTAACCACCTCTTAAGACAGAGTAGACCTGCCCCAGAGTAGACCAATGCTGTAACTTTACAGGGTAGAAAGCCCCATTTGTCTCCCGAGGTGAGTCTGAACTGCTGACCTTGCAAGTCGCAGCCCAACTCAGAACCACTGCACCCCCAAGCCTCCTGGTTCACAGTTAGCCGTGTGGTATGCAGAGATAACAAACTGAAGTTTAGGCCAGTGCCACTTGGGAATCTATCTGGCCTTCTCACTTCCTCATAGTGAAGTGCTCTCTGCCAGGGAGTTTGAAGCACCTACTCTTCATCCATCTGGTAAAAGAGGGAGTCCAACCCACCCCACAATAATGGACCTGACAGCAGCACTGGACAGAGGAGTTGGATGGAAGTTGATTCATTACATATTGATAGCCCCAGAGAGAGAGCATGTGGGGGATGCACTCAGGAATAGAGTAAATAAACAAGGTCTTCAGAGAAAGGCTTTATCATATCAAGAGGTGGGGTGGCCCCTGGTTCCCACAAGACTTGCCTGTGAATGGCTTGTTTGAATAATTTGGCAGGCTGGTAGGTAGCGGGTGGAAAGAGCAGGCATTCTGCCTGGCCCCTTTCATAGGAGGTGGTTTGACTGGGGCATCTTCTGCAGTAGGGCAGGGTGAGGGGAGGACCTGACAATGAGGTCATTCCAGGCCCTCCTGTTTTCTCCCAGATGACATGAAAGGGGATATTACCAGACCTTCGCTTTAATCCTTACTCCTCATGGGCTCATGGGGCCTTGGAGGCAAATCTGCTTTCCAGCCTTCCTTTGTGTTATGAAGGAACACTGGTGGTATGGGGGTTATGTGTTGGGCTGCTAACCACAAGGGCAGAAGTTCAAAACTACCAGCCATCCCAAAGGAAAAAGATGAGGCTTCCTACTTTCATAAAGAGTTAGAGTTCCTGAAACCGTCCGGGGCAATTCTCTTCTACATTATAGGGTCACAATGAGTTGGAATCAACTTGATGGCAGTGAGTTCAATATTATGTTTGGGGAGGATAGACACACCCACTGGGGTATATATTGTTTGTGAGTGCTTTAAAGTTAAAAAAAGAAAAACAGCAGAGCTCAGTCATTATATCTATGGCCTGCAAAGCCTAAAGTATTTCATAACAGGCACTTGAGAGAATTAATTTTCTGATTGTGGATCTGTAACTTAGAATGCTTACTCACTTAAAAAGGGAGCTTTAAAATGCCACATAAGCACCTTTTCACTCCCAGGAAAGACATTACACAAACTATACCCCCTGACAGATCCCCACCTCATAAGCACATCTACTGCCATCAGAAAATTTACCTTGGCATCCGTGTCATGGCCATGTTGTAATTCTATAAAGAGCAGGCTTAGAATAGAGGCAGGATTTGCCCAGGGAATCTCATCTAATTTGGGAAGAAAGAAAAGATAGTAACATAAAGATCTATGTATATGTGTGGGGTGAGATATATATAATGTCTACATGTATTTATATATACACACATTATACAGATACATAAATTAGACTATGACTAAATCCAAATGAGCAGAAAGATTTGGCAGAGAAAGATTAGGATCGAGCAAATTCTTCCTTGGAGTTTTCCCTGAGGAGCTCTCAATAAGGAACTTCATAGGGGATGGGTCTATTCTATTCAAGAAGAGGGAGGATGGTGAGGAAATCCCCCTGGTCTATTGGTAAGCAGGTCAAGCACAAAGTACGCCATAGGCCTCCACAGACCACCCATTGCTTGCTCTTTCAGTCCACGCTGGGCGTAACTAGCAATGACCACCCTTTCACCCATTGAACTTGATCACAGCTTTGGAAGACTGCTTCCCACAGGGCTCCAGAAAGCAAGCCCGTCCGACCAGGTTACAATGCTAGATGAAAGCTTTTATTCCCATTCTCCTTTCAACATTACTCTACATTTACACTATTTGTCTCTTAGGCTTATTGGGAGATATATGTGTGTGTGTGTGTGTGTGTGTACATAAACTAAGGATACACACATAAACTAGGGATAATTGCATTTTATCCCTTGTCAGAGTGTGGATAAAATGAGAACAAAGGAGCTAATGAGCTTCAGATAAGTTAAACGTGGCAAACAATTGTGAAAAGTATTCTTATTGTGTAGACCCTTCGTGAACATAAAATGATGGGAGACAAGAGTAGCCAAAACTACAATGTGGAGGTTCTCCTGAAATAAATGTGGAGTTAGCTGAACATTTCCCAGAGTGAATGTTTTTTATACGGTCGGGTAATTAAAATATTCCATTTGAATAGAGCATGTCTGTGTACAAGGGAGTCCTTGAGGGGAGCAAAGCCATACAGGTAAGGAGTGGGAGGAAGATGATGCATGGATGAGATTGAATTAATGTATAGCATTCAAGGGATGCTGGTGGCATAATGTGTTATGTGTCGGACAATTAGCCACAAGGTCAGCAGTTCAAACACACCCGCTGCTCTGCAAGAGACAGAAAGAGCTTCAACTTGCATAAAGATTCACAGGCCAGAAACCCTCAGGGGCAGGGCTGCCCCGGCCATTGGGTTGGTATGAGTCAGAGTTGGCTCAATGGTGGTGAATTCAGCAACCCAGCTGCTTCAGTGGTTGAAGTGTTCTGCTGCTGTCAGACAGGTGGTTAGAAGAAACCAGCGGCATCTGTGAAAGAAGGATGTGGCGGTCTGTTTCCATAAAGATGTAGAACTCAAGAAACCCTGTGAGGGCATGTCTTTGCTGCCCGCTAGGGCCACTCTAAGGTGATAATGGTTTGATGGCAGTGGGTTTCGTTTTCTGTGTTAAAGGTCAGTCAATAACCAGGTATGGAATACCTGCCACTGAGAGGATCCTGGGCGCCAATTTCTTTAGAACATACAATGGTATCTAGAATGGGAAGGAGCCTGGTGGTGTAGAAGGTGACCAGTTGAGCTGGAAACCCTAGGATCAGCAGTTCAAAACCACCAACCAAGTCTTGGGAGAAAGATGAGGTTCTCTTCTCCCTTAAAGACTTAAAGTCTCAGAATTTCTCAATCCTATAGGGCCACACGGAGTCAGAATTGACTCAATGCCAGGGAGTTTGGGATAGAATGAGAAGCCTGAACTTGCAGGGATCCATTTGAAAAGAAAACCATGTGGAATGTGGTCAAAAATGCATACATTCTGCAGACAACAGGTGGAAGTCCAAGGGATGAAGCAGGCAGCATCTTCCTTTCCTTGAGGAGCAGCTATTGAAGTGGGTTCTACTAGGGTTCCAGAAGTTACTGGGGCCAATGTCTCTACAGTCTCCTGGTCCTTGTCCTCATGGTCTCACAATAACTGCTGGAATCCCAGGAAGACTAGAAAATAAAAGGGGTGTGGCAAGTAAAAATCCATCTGTCGTGGAAAAAAATATGCCCAGAGTGTTCCTGAGAGGCAAAGAGGAGGACACTTTGACTTCTGTATTTTGTTCATGTTGTCAGGAGAGACCAACCCCTGGAGAAGGCCACCCTGCTAGGTAAAGAAGAGGGGCAGTGAAGGAGAAGAAGGCCCTCAGGGAGGTGGCTTGGCGCTGTGGCCGCAGCAATGGGCTCAAGCATAGGAGCAGCTGTGGAGGGGGACCAAGGCCGAGTCAAGTTTTGTTCGGTTGTGCCTAGGATTGCTACGGGTCAGCACGGACTCAACAGTACCTGACACCAGCAATGACAGGCATTTGAGGCTCCGCGGGGGGTGGGATGGTCAATGGCTCAGCTGCAAACCCACAATGTGGCAGGTCAAACCCATGGGTGGATCTCAGGGAGAAAAGACCCGAGGACAGCTTAGGAAACCTTCCAGGGAAATTCGACCTCTTCCTTTAGGGGAGAAGGGAGTACAGCTCAACCTCGCAGCACACAGTAGTAGCAGAGAATGCTCCCAGAAGCTCTCTCTACCTAAGGGGACCTATTTACTTTTGAGTGGCCAATTTGATTCATCTACAAGGAAAGCAGGAAAGAGGAAAGAGAGAGAGAGATTTTCAAAGGTGCTCACGGCTATCCCCCAATGGTATCCTTTATTAATGAAGAGGACCAGGATGCAATTAGCAAGCACTACAACAGGCATGAATTAGCTTAATAAATAAAATTCAACGTGAGTTGTAATAGAACATAGGTAGCTTCTAAGGAACTTTAACACAATAGGAGAAATAAGATAGATGCATAACTTAAAATAAATTAGACTGAAGAGCAATTTATCATCTAGATAAATTCACACTATCCACCGATCCATTTGGGTACAGAATAGGTTGTATTATTGGGAGATCACCAGTGCTTTTTTTTATTGAGTAGCAGGAGAGAGATGATAGGTGGTTTTTATTTCCTTCTTTATGTTCTACCCTTGATATTGCCTGAGTCAGAGAGAAAACAAGTTAAAAAGGAGATATGGCATGGGTGAGTTTCCACATTGTTTTTTTGTTTTGCTTTGTTTTATCCACTGGTTTAGCCAGAACATCCCCGCAGCAGAGAACAGTGAGCATTTAATAATGAACACATACGAGACCACATTTCTGGGGAAAGGGTGGAAGGGGAAAGTGGAATGCCTGAGCCGGGAAGCTGAACTCGACAGTGAGAGGCATTCTCTGCACCCACAATGTATAGAATCTTAAAATGTTCTGTGGGCTGTGAAAAGCAATGACAATCTGGGCTGTCATTTATGCTTCTGAATCCAACTCATTTCCCCTTTTCTAAAGAAAGCCATTAGTGGAAGGAAGCCAGAAAATGATTAACAGCAAAATAAGGTGGGGATCTGGCACCAGGTGCCACCTTGAGCTTGGCACTTCCAAGGCTCTGGGCACCAGCATGCTCCCAGGGCCCCAAGACATCTGTACAAAATGGTCTACTTTATTGAACACCTTCTCTTTTTATTTTTCAGTTTTCTCATTAATTCAAATTAATATATATATGAAATTATTCCATAGTTCAATCATGTCCAGCAGAATTATACATGTACCACCAATATCAGTTTCCAGACAATCTCTTCTCTATGGACCCCTTGACATCATCACCCCTTCACCCCACAATTTCTTTGTTTTAATAAGTCATTTCTGAGGGGTTCTTACAGCTTTGATAACCATCCCTATCTCAATTATATCAAACACATTTAAACATATGTTTCCACTAGCGTTTTCAAAACATTTTCTATGTTCTTGAGCCCTTAGCATCATCTCCTTTTTTACCCTCCCTCCCCCACTCCTGCACCCTCATGGCCTCTTGACAAATTATAAATTATTATTATTTTCATATCTTACACCATCCACTGTCTCCCTTCACTCATGTTTCTATTGTTCATCCCCCTCAATGGAGTGGGAGTGGGACTTAGATGTCAATCATTTCTATCAGTTTTCCCCTTCTTCCCACATCTTTCCCCTACTCTCATGGAATCACTTCTCCCGTTATGGTTCCTGAGAATTTATCTGTCCTGGATTTCATGTGTCAAGAGTTCTTATCTGTAGCAGTTCTTATCTGTACATGTTCCGGTCTATCCAGATTTGTAAGGTAGAACTGGGTTCTATGATATTATGATATTGGGCTGGGGGACACACCGAGGCAAAATACTAAGGGCATGCAACAGAACAGCAAGTGAAGCGAAGCAACCAAGTCCCCAGAGAATGCCACAAACAGACTTGGGGCCAGGACCTGGCACCCCATCAGACTGGTAAGATGGCTAAGTTTCATGAATCCCCAGTAGAAGACCATGTGTTTCTCTTGAACCCAGAAGTCCTTAAAAAAACATGAGGAGTAGTGAGATTAGGGTTGAAGACAAGGCAAACTGGGCAGCCTCTTCCCAAACAAGCTCACTTCCTCAGATGACCTGTTAATGGCACAAGCAGGATGCCAAACAGATGAGCCATCCTTGCATCTTCTCCAAGTGAAGTAATCTTTACCTTGCAATGCATTGTTCTCTTTTAACATAATAACCTTCTTGGACTAGCAAGCCACTCAGATGTTGTCTTCCTGGTGTTGGTACATGTGGCATGTTTTCTCCTCTTCCTACCAGCTTGCCCTACTATGGACTGCTGGGGTCACCTACTGCCCATTTCTGTTGACTGCACCAGGTCCACTGACAATCTCATCCAGTCCACCTAAACTGGTGCTATAAGTGTGAGGGGCTGCACAATGGCCCCACAAAGAGGAAGGGGAAGTAAGACTTTCAAAAATGGAATTACCTAGCAAAAGAAATTGCTTCAAATAACCCAATAACCAAGATCTAAGTACACTTCAGACAGCCTGTGGAAAACTCAGTTGGCTAATAACCAGAGTAGTCTATCTAGAGTGTTCGAAGGAGGAGTCCATCCAGAGTAGGGGGGTCCTCAAATTTTTTAAATGGGGGATAAATTCATTTTCTCTCAGACCTTTGGAGGACCAGATTATAGTTAAAAAAAAAAAAAACTATGAACAAAATCACTGCGGGCCCAGGATGAGTCGGCTGCTAAGCAGGACAGGCAGCAGTGCAAAAACACTTGGAGGACCAGATAAATGTCCTTGGCGGGCCACATGTGGCCCGTGGGCCGTAGTTTGAGGACCCCTGGTCCAGGGTCATGTCTCCATCTCCTAACTTTGTTCTGGGGCATTGCTCGTCAAACCAATCCTTTGACCTGACCTCTTCTTCAGTTCCTACTGCCATTCCAGTGTCTGAGCAGGAGATTGCCCCTGCATGCTGTCTGTCCTCTTCTTTGTCCTCTGGCTCCTTAGCTTCCTGGATGTCACCGAGTGGATTCCAGCATGGGGAGCCCCCGCATGTGTCCAAGCAGAATCAGGTTCCACAGGGTTTTCCTTGGTGATTTGCTCATATACAGAGATTTCCGGGCTTCCCGTCTGAGGTGTCTCTGGGTGGACCCCGGGCTCTCCCCTTTTTTCAGGAGCCATCAAGCATGTTCACTGCTCACAACCCACGGGTGGAAGAGATGGACCTCTTCAGAAGCAATGGCGAGATCCTCGAGGACAGGTGTAGGCTTGTGACTTCCCCACTTGTGAAACTGTATTTTCTTTTCTTTTTTTTTTCTTTTTGTGGGCATCACTGCTCTCTGGTGGTGGGAGTAGGAGGCCCAGCCCCACTGCTGGGATTCAACCTCCGTCCCAGTGGGCCGCAGTCCCGCGCACAACTACTACACCACCGGGGCTCAGCCTGAAACTGTATTTTCATGTAATATGCCAACAAGAACAAAAATATAACTGCTTCTGCCAAGATCAGAGTGAGTGAACAAAGAAAAGTCAGCCGCACAATGTGAACTGTTTCTCCACAGGTCTGTGGGACGTGCCGAATTCACCACCTGTCAGAAGCATTCCAGCACCAAGTGATACCGGGGCAAATTGGAAGGGACCTAACCCTCTCCTTACTGAATTATTTTTTTTGTTTTGTTTTTAAACTGTGTTACTATAAGGTTTTTTTTTCATGAATGAAATACACGCTCCATAATTGAGCACTGAAATTATTGTTAAATATCATGGATTTTGCTAAATATGATATGAGACATATGTGTCCCAGTGAACCCTAGTGTTAAGCTAGGTGTGAAGAGGCATGTGGCTGGGTGAGATGGGGGAAGGGGGGAACAGGGTATCAACTGACTATGACCTAACCATAAGCATTTCACCCTCCCAATAACACACTCCCCCAAACCAGGCCCACTGTCATAAGTCCACTCAGATATATAGTGACCAAATATAGGTTTCTGAAGCTAAACATCTTCGCAGGAACAGACGCCTCCTCTTTCTCCTGTGGAGCAAGCAGTTCGTGGGTCTGAATTGCCAGCCTTGCCGCTAGCAGTCCAACGCTTCCTCAGCAGCGGCCCCAGGACTGTGTCACCTCCCTTCACTGCCATCAGGTCAAGGCCAACTCAGAGCAACCCACTGTGGGTTTCTGAGACTGGAACTGTTCATGGAAATGGGAAGCCCTGCCTTCTCCCAAGGAGCTGCTGGTGGCTCTGAACCACTAACCATGTGGATCGCAGCCCCACGTGCACCCCCGGGGCGTCTCTGTATCATAGAGGAAACATTGAAATACAGGAGGGTTTCAAAAAGGTCACGGAAGCATTCCATTTTCCTTCAGTTCCTGCTTTGTTTTGTTTTTTTTCAGGAACGTTTGGAAGTCCTCTCGAATGCCTGCAAGCCTTAGCTAGCTGTCTACTGAAAAAATCAAAAGCCCACCCCCGTAGAATCAATTCCGACTCATGATGAGCCGATAGGACAGGGTAGAACGACCCCTTTGAGTTTCTGACACTGCGGCTCTTCGCAGGAAGAAAAAGCTTCATCCTTCCCCTCTGCCTTGGCTGGGGGTTCCCAACTGCTCATCCGACAGTTAGCCGCCTAAGGCGCCACCCCTTTACCACCAGTGCTACTCTATCGCACTGCCAGGGAGCCCCCAGGGACAAGGTTCTACCTATTCTCTCCTCACACAGTAACCTCTCAAGACAGCAACATGTTGCCAACAAGCTCCCTGCTGCTACAGAGTGTCGTGCAAGCCCCCTGCACCCACAACCCATGGAGAAAGAAAGCCTCCTGAGAACTCCAGATGCAGAAAATGTGAGTGGTACTTACATGTACCACAGGTAATGACAGAGCTAAAGTAGCTAAGTGACATGTGTATTTGTGATCAATTCTGTACTAACTTTGATCCATTACATTTTCCTTTGTGTCTACGCCTTCCATGTCCTGCCAGATTCTTCGTTTTCCTCCAAAACGTTCCTCAAGCCCATTTGTCCTCATTCCATTCCTTCACCCACGAGTGACAGTCAAGTCCACTCTGACTTCCAGTGACTCCGTGTGTGTCAGGGTCGAATGATCAAGTGTGTGAGTTCTCAGAGTGTGTTGTAAGGCTTCTCTTCTGTGACACCTCTGGGTGGCCTCCAACCTCCAGCACAGGGTGCTAGCAGCTTGCATTAGCCAGGGGCTCCTTATGTGACAGAAGCTGATGCACGGTACTGCAGATTAGACAAGCTGCCTACCTTCTGAAAGTCTACTTTCTTAAAAGGGGAGCCACAAAAGGGGAGGGACACAGGTAGGGGCTGGGAAAAAGGGTCAAATAAATAAATCATACTGTGAAAGCTTGTGTATAAAGTAATTTTTAGAGAGTGATCCTTATGCTTAACCATGAATGGAAACAACTTTAGATTTAGTGTCATTTTAAATCGAGAGCTGAAAGAGAAGAAGCCAGTTCTACCAGGATAGACCTCGGGTCTTCCAGGAGAGGATGCAGTAAGTTAATGAAAGAGGTGTGTGAGAAGAAGATGATGAAAAATGGTGGGGAGTTTGCAGGGCAAGTCAACACGGGCTTAGGAAATGTCAGCAAAGGGCAGACGGGGACCAGCACACCAGGAGCCAAGGAACAACTTTGCATTTTCTCTTATACCAGCAGAGATTTTTGTGTAGCAGAGTGGAACAAAGGGGTGTCGTGGTCTAATTCATTTATTTTCAAGATCATTCTAACTGCTGTGTGAAGAATATGGAGAGGATGAGTGAAGCAGAAGGATCATATGAATGAATGATACTGACACTCATCTGGTTACTGACCTCCTGTTTACAAACAACTCCTACTTGACCTTTCATGGCAGTAAGCATGCCCCATTTTGAAACCATTGAATCAGTCCCTACCCAAAGTCAGTCGCCATTACAGTCACCTGCACTGACTGCACGTGGGGCTTTTCTGATACGAAAGCGTACATAAGGACTGTATGCTCCTCTTCTGACTTAGCTACAAATTCTACCTAAGAACTTAGCAGGACAGTTAGGAACTGACCTAGTCCATAACCCAGGACTCTCCTAGTCCATTTTTTAAAAATAATTTTATTGGGGGCTCTTACAGCTCTTATAACATTTAATACATCATTTGTATCAAGCATATTTGTATACGTATTGTCATATCCCTTTCCAAATATTTTTTACTTGAGCACTTGGTATATGCTCCTCTTTTTCCCTCCCCCCCTTTTTTTAATGATTCACTTTACTGGGGACTCATACACTTCCCCTTATGATCCATATATACATCAATTGTATGCAAGTCACATTTGCACACTTGTTGCCATCATCACTCTCAAAGCATCCTCCCTCCACTTAGGCCCCCAGTACCAGCTCCCTATATTTCCCTTCCCCTCTCCCCCTCCTCCATGAACCCTTAATAATTTACAAATTGTTATTACTTTTTCACATCGTACACTGTCCAATGTGTCCCTTCACTCCATTCCCTGTTGTCCGTGTCCCAGAGAGGAGGTTATATGTAGATCCCTGACATTGGTTCCCCCTTTCTATTCCACCATCCCTCCACACGCCCAGTATCACCACTTCCACCACTAGTCCTGAGGGAACATCTATCCTAAATTCCCCATGTTTCCAACTCCAACGTACATCTCCTGTACTAGCTGGATTTGTCTGGTAGAATTGGGAACACGATAGTAGGTGGAAGGAAGCATTTGAGAACTAGAGGAAAGTTGCAAATTTTATTGTTACTACACTGTGCTTTAACTGGCTCATCTCCCCTAGTCCGTTTTTGCAGCAGAAGGTGGTAGTGGAGATTAAGCTCTTCCTCATAGGGGAGAAGTACAACCAGAAGGTTCCTTAGCAGCAATGATGGTGGTGAGACTTCATCTCACAGTCTTTGGACATGTTCTCAGCAGAATCGGTCCCAGGAGAAGGACATCACAATTGGTGAAGACGAGGGGCAGGGAATAAATACCAGGACGTCCCTTGGCAGGAAGGATTGACACTGTGGCTGCAATGATGGGCTCAAAGAGGGCCAGAAGGGTGAGGAGAACATGTGACAGGACCTCCTTTCCTGCAGAGGTGCAGAGAATTGCTGGACATCAGAACCACCTTGCTGGAACCTAACAATAACAACAACAACTCAACAATAGAAAAAAGTCCCTGGGTGATGTACACGGTGAGTGCTTGATTCCGTTTCTCCCAGAGGACCCACAGAAGAGGGAATGAGTCATCATGTGTCAATCTCACCGTTAACTGGATTTGGGGTATGACAGTAAAGATTTTGCAAAAGAGGTGGCCAAGAATAGGAGAATTAGAATCAAAGAAACAATGAGTAATATTGTCATCAATTATGTAAAGGAAGATTACTATCATTAGCTAGGCAAGCACTGGGGAAATGGACAGAATAAACATGGCACACACCATCAATCCCACATAACAATATTTTAAATTGCATGAGAAACAAATTCCATAGGACTTCTCAGTAGGCTTTCACAAATAATCATAAACAGTAGTGTCTAAGGTTTTACTCTAACACTGATTCAATAGATCCTACCCATATGCTTCATCCTTTCCAAGTTTTATTTCTTATACTAATACATCTAGTATTTATAGCAAGCATTGGAAAAAGTACAGTGCACCAGTCAACACCAACACACTCTATGATTTTATTAAAATTTTTTATTTGGACCCAATTATGTTCATTCACTTACATATTGTCTATAGCTACTTTAATAATTTCGTGACAATGAAAACCCAACAAGAGAGTCAAGATGTTCTCTCTCCTCGAACTCCAGAAAACCAAACTCATTGCCCTCGATGCCAACTCCTAAGATAGGGTATAAGTGCCCTGTGAGTTTCTCAGACTGGAACTCTTTACAGAAGTAGATAGCCCTGTCTTTATCCCACAGAGCAGCTAGTGGGTGGTTTTGAACTACCGATCTTGCAGTTAGCGGTCCAACTCATAACCACTATGCCACCAGGGTCTTTCCCCCAGCAGATGCTTTATGGAAAAAGTATGTCAACCCTGGTCCAAGATGAATAACAGAGATATGAAAAGGGAATGAAGCAAAATAGATCACTGGGGAGTGGTATAGCACATGTTTATCACTTGCTAGAAGACTCTGTGTGCTAGTTACGTAATCTGGCATCAATTTGAGGATTGAGAGTGAGGGAGTGAATTCAATCTAGGCTGTCAATCAGGACATAGCCAATGAGGTCTCTGTGTGGGCATGTCCTTGCCCTAAGGATTCTGGGAACTCCTGGTATTTTCCTCCTTGGAAGTGAGAGACACTCACCATTCACTCCCTTGAAGATGCTCTATGGAAAAGATACATGACACTACGCTGACATAGCCTGTGCTCTGGGAAGTGGCGAAGCCACGTGGAGACCCCTGCCAGTGCTGAGATGCTTACAATACCTGTGGATCCACAAGACTGCCCATGCACTGGTCTGTGATCATCCTGCATTCAGTGTAATTGCATGTGTTTTGTGAGTCTGAAGAGGAATTTATAGATTGGTATGGGACATGTGGGGTAATATCAACATTATAGGCTTGGCTGGAGTGGGTTGGGATGTTTTCTTAATATGCAGTTACTCTTTATATGGAACTCTGTCTTATATACATGGGTGTCTATGAATTTGTTTCTCTAGTCTACCCAGACTAACACACCCTGTGACTTTCTAACAATACAAAAAGCAGATTTTGCTGTGCTACCTTCTTGCCTGGCTGCCCCCTATAGCCAGCGTCCTATTGAGTAGTGATCAGGAAGTGGCTGTAATAACTCCGTGTCCTCCAGAGACTGAGGATTACGAGTGAAAAAGAATGAGGTCAATTGCCCAACTTTAACGGTCTTGGTAACTTGCGCGCGAGAGATTTTGCATGGGGAATTCACCTGCATCCAAGGGGATATAAGAAATGGGAGCTGGTAACATACTAGCATTTTAGCAGCCTCGAAGCAGGTCTATGTCATCACTTCCACTTAACACTCCAGGGATCCAGATCACAGGACTAAGGAACTGAGTCCCACCACACAAGAATACTGGCTACACTTGGTTCTAGGCTTTGAAAATGTAATGTAGGGTGTGCTTTTTTTTTTCATCACTGCCCTCTGGTGGTCGTGGGAGCTACCCAGCGCTGCTTCTGAGAGCAGCCTCTGAATTTGAACCGCCAAGCCCACGGGCCGCAGTCCCACACTCAACCACTTACGCCACCGGGGCTCAGCCCGTAGGTTTTCATTATGATCATAGTGAAACCCACTAACGAGAACTGGGGCAAAGGGAGGGCTTAAAACATGTGACTTTGGTGAACTTTCGACTTTGAACCTTCATCTATTTATCAGCACAAACATGATATTAGTAAACAAGGTTCATTGTGGTTAATTCTAAACTCAACTTCTGAACAAGACTCACTGCCACGCCCTAGAATGAGAACAACCAGGACTGTGGTAATAGATGCCCTGCTGTGCCCTAGGAGGTGGTAGTCAGCTGGCTGATTCACTGCCCACCCACTTTGAAGGGCATTTCCTGGAGTTCTTGCCTTGAGGACCTTTGAAGTACCCTGAAAAAAGAATGGAACAGAAATAAAAATCAGAAGGGCACCAATGACGTTGCCTTGCCCAGTGTACTACCTAATCTCTCTACTGGGCTTTTAGAAGCCCTGTTCGCACAGTGGTTAAGCATTCAACTCTTGTCTGAAAAGTTGATACTTTAAAGCCAGCAGTCACTCCACAGAATAAAGCTATAGCAGTTTGCTTCTGTGAGGATTATAATCTATAAACCCTATAGGGCAATTCTACTCTGTTCCACGGGTTATTATAAATCAGAATCCACTGGAAAGCAATGGTTTAGTGTGTTAGTCAGGACTGATGAAAGAAACATATATATAGATATAGATATAGATATAAGCTTTATATACAAGAGCAATCATATATTGAAAAAATATCCCAGCCTAGTCCAGATCAAGTTCAAAAGTCTGATATTATCCATATGTCTGATACCAGCATCTAAATTCCCCTTCAGACTCAAACAACACAAACAATGATGTCGAATGCAGGAAGATCACACTCCGTAGGTGGAAAGTCTTGTGGATCCAGTGGTGGTGGAAGCATCTCAGCACTGCCATGGGTCTCCACGTGGCTCCTCCAGCTCCAAGGCTCTGGCATAGCTCCTCTGGCCATCAGGAATACCTCGCAAGGAGTGAGCAAGTGCCGCATCTTCCACGCGCTATTTATCTTCTTAGCGCCTCCAAGTGAGGTCATCAAGCTGCTACCTGATTGACAGGCCAGCCGCCCCCTCTTCGTTCATAAGTCTCAAGTTGACAACAGATTATGTAACTCCCACTGTTGGTTTCTTTATTTGTTTTGTTAGTTTTCAGAATTGGATCCATTCTCTGTTTGCACCCAGTGGCATTTCAGCTGACTTCCCATCTTCATAGAATGGGGCTCGTCCCATGATCCCAGTGAGATAATCAAGTGTGATAGATCATTGACATTGTTATGAGGTGCCATTGCCTTGGTTCTAATTCATAGTGGTTCTAATTCTAATTCATTCTAATTCCTAGATGCAACAGAAAGAAACGCTGCCCAATCATGGTCAGGCTTGGGGTTGCAGCCACTATGCCCTTGGCTCATCCCAAATCTTGACTTTTGCATCCTTGATTTAGCAACTCCCTATATTGTTCTGTTTTTCCTAACAGATTATGCTCCTTGGTAGAAAAGGTAATGGTCCACTAATATAACTCTGATGACTGGGTTGTTAGGAATTGAATCTTGTGGCTTGAAAATGTATCCTAGAATCCTAATCCTTATACCTCTTCAGAGTTAGGGGTTGTTTTGTTTTGTTTTGTTGATTACAGCATATCAGTTGAGGGTGAGTTCTACATCTAATCTCTTTTGAGTTATAAAAAGAGCAGATTAAATATAGAAACACACGTGAAGACAGACAAGCCGTGAGGATCCTCATTGAGCCAAGGAATGCTTAGGACTACTGACAAGGAAGGAATTGTCAAGACTGGGACATGGATTTTGATTTCCAGCATTCAAAATGGTGAGAACATAAAGCTCTGTTCTTCAAAGTCACCCGTTTGCATTGTTTCCATTGCCATTGTGCTAGGAAAGGAGATGTGTGTGTAGCGGGGGCAGGGGAAACAAACACACAGAGAGCCATCAAGGCTGCCTGCCAACCAAAGAGCAGGCCCTCATCCTTCCCCAGAACACCCTCCCAGAATGTAACGTATCCTATTTGTTTAAGAATATCTGACCTTAGGTGAATTTTACATTTTCCAACCTTCTAACAATCCTATGAATAACAAAAGACAGATAGCATACTGATTAATCCATTTACCTAACAAAGATTTGAGTTGTCCACAAATAGTGTTTAAGAACCAGACTAGCTAATGACTTATGCTGCTCGATTACCAATTTCATTGGCTAAATCAGTGATGATATAGCAATTGTCTCTAAACTTTTGTGAAGGTTAATATAAATGGTGAATACACACTCACTAATGTTCCTGGCATACAGAAAGCACCAAACATCATAAATATTTTCTTTTTTTTTTTTAACCCCTGGGGCTAGGCATGAGGTAGCCCAGGGGATAAAAAGATACCAAGAAATAAGAGAAAACTGACAAACTGTCACAGACCAGAAAAAAACAAAGAGATCGTTGGAGTAGTATGCATAAAGATGCTATGAGCATCTGTATATAGATTGTTTCCTGGACATATACCTTCATTTCTTTTCTGCAAGTACCTAGAAGTTGAAAAGCTATGGTCAATGTATGCTTGGCTTTATACTAAATGATCAAATCATTTTCCCAATTGGTTGCCTCAGTGTTCATTCCCACTAGCAGAGTATGAGTGTTCCACTTCCTCCTCATCCTGACCAGCACTTGGTCTGGTGAGTCTTGAATTTTTGCATTTCAAAAAGGTGTGCCAGAGCCCTGGTGGCATAGTGGGGTAATGTGTTGAGCTTCTAACTGCAAGGGTCTGAAGAAAGATGAGGTTTACTACTCTGGTAAAGAATTATAGTCTCAGAAACCAGTTGGAAGGGTTCGACCTTGTTCTACAGGCCTGCTGTGAGTTGGACTTAATGACATAGCGGGAGTTTGATTTGGGGGATCTCTAGCAACACCACAATTAAGCACTGACTGCTAATCAAAAGATCTGCAATTTGAGCCCACCCAGCGGCTTTTCAAGGAAAGACCTAGTGATCTGTTTCCCTAAAGATTACAACCTAGGAAACCCTTTGGGGCAGTCCTACTTTGTCACATAGGGTTGCTGGGAGTTGAAATCGACTGGAGATCAATCACCAGTAGCAATGGGTAGATAGTGGTATCTTATTGTGGTTACCTGCTCTCAGTATGGTTGGATATAGTGATTACACCATGACTTCGAGGGTCTGGAATATTTTCTGTGTACTTATCTGTCATGGGCATATCTTCTCTGAGGGTGTCCCCATGTTTTGTAAAGGGTCTTTCAGGTCATGCTAAACAATTTGGGTTTTATTCTGTTTTCAGGAGAAAACCATCAATAGATTTTAGGCACTACAAAAGCATGATCAGATTTCTGTTCTAGAAAAATGTACCTTCATGGTGGTGGTTAGTAAGAGAAAAAATGTATTCAGAGGTCAGCTAAGGAGCTCACCCACCATATATAT
The DNA here is from genome assembly GCA_004026705.1 of Nesogale talazaci. Taxonomy (NCBI): domain Eukaryota; kingdom Metazoa; phylum Chordata; class Mammalia; order Afrosoricida; family Tenrecidae; genus Nesogale; species Nesogale talazaci. The sequence goes on from PVJH01004427.1 coordinate 53,601, forward strand.
GAAAAAATACTGAGTTAGGGGCAGAGGGAAGATGACAATGACTATACGGAATGAGAGAGATGCCAAAGATATTTGCAACTGGCGTCAGGAATTGATGACTCTGTGACTCAGAAACTCATGAGGAATGAATGGGGAAGGATTAGAATATCTCTGAGGTTTCCAGCTTAAACCAAAACACCAAACCAGTTGTTGTTGAGTTGCCTATAAGTCACGGCACCTGATATGTAGTCAGTTGCTTAATATGGGCCTTTTAGCCATCATCCCTTTTTGATGTATTGTAATGCCTATGGCTATCATCCTATTTCAGAGCGAGTCTTCTGCTATGCTAAATAATAGGATTAAGATGGGGTATATTCTGAGTGTCCGCCTGAGTAGAGAGTACGATTCCAATCATCGCTCTTAGTTTCCTTGGGGGTATGGTTTGCCAAAAGACAGAAAAGGACAGCTCTCTCAAAGCCATAACCCTTTGTATACACGAACCATCTCAGAAGCAAAGAAAGGTGGAATGCCAGAACCATCAAGAAAAAAGAACCACCCAAGGAGCAAGCCCTGAGAGCAACTTCGTCGAAGACAAAAGGCCTCAGAGCCAAGATGGCAGAGACCGCAGGGCAGAGTAAAGAGGCCTGACAGAGACAGCACAGGGTCTGCACCTGTGAGACGAAGCAGCAGGGTAGCAGGGGGACTTCATGGCCCCTGTAGGCAGACGCCCGGGGACCGTGTGCCTGAAAGACTGCAGGCGAGAGACACGGACTGGGCTGCTGGCTGAGGTAAGATGGACTGGCTGGGGACCAAGGACTGTATCCTTCATGCTTTCTGACCTGGTTCACTTCCCTGAAAAACCCTCCCAATGGGGAGCGATGTCTGTGAGTGCTCCCATCGCAGAAAGAGAGCGAGTCTCAGAGGAACAAGCAAACGGGGGAGTAGGGCAGGGAAAATGGAGGCAGCGTCAACTTCTGCCTTGTGGCAACAGCCCTTTGGTGGCCAAGGAGATGGGTTCTCCTTCCATGAGGACTCAGAGGAGGTCTGATCCGACCCCGGTGCCTCCCTGTCGGAGCCTCTGCCTGTGTCAAAGGAGAGCTGCACACACTGCAAAGGGTTCGGAACGCAGGCCATAGTCGGATAGGAGCGGGCCCTTGCCGAGGCATGGTGGTGGCAGAGGGGAATCACGTGGTGAGGGCAGACGCCCCGATGTGGATGAAGTCAAAATAAGGTCATCTAAAGGGATTGAACCAAACTTTGTCTCCGTCTGGCTGGGATGGAGGGTTAAGGAGCCTTTGAGAAACAGCTGAACTTAACCACCAGGTTTTCCCCACTGCGGATTCCATGAGTCACCACCTTGTCACCTCCTGGGCTTGGCTGGGGGCCCTGCTCTGAGGCTAGGCCCCTTCGAGCCCTCTCCTGATGACCCTCTGTGGAGATGACTGGTTCCCACACCCAGCAGTGAGGCTCACAAGGGTCGTAGCTGTGTGCTATTCATGTGCTATTCATATACTATCAATGACTGGCAAAGTCCTCAGCAACACGCAGGTGCTCAAAAGAGTGGTTCTCAACCTTCCTCATGCCATGACCCTCACATGCAGTTCCTCGTGGTGGTGACACTCCCACCCCCCCACCCCCCAACATAAAACTATTTTCGTTACTACTTCACCACCACCATATTGCTACTGTTATGAATCAGGCGACCCCTGTGAAAGGGTCATTCGACACCCCCCCCCCAAAGGTCGCGACCCACAGGTTGAGAACCATGGACGTAGAGAGTAGTAGGAGCGCCATGCCCTAAAATGGCCAAATAGCTCCTTTTGCAAGCTGCCAAGTATGGTCAGCAGAGGGCACATGGTTCTCCCAGGTACCTGGAGATGGGTTTGAAGAAATAGTATAATAGGGAAGCAGCTAAGGAGCCTAAGGGAGGTCTCCTACACCACAACCTCCATCCCTGCCCACGGGGATCTGTGTTCGCTGCCCGCCCAGCAGAGAAGCAGACTCCACCCTCCACGTGTCGATTCAGTCACCATCTCTCTTCCCCTCCTCTGCACAGAGGAGGGACCGGCTCCTGCCACCTGCCACCTGCCCCGGAGACGAGACAAGGGGCTGGTTCCACCCCATCACGGGACTCTGTCTTCTTATCTCTGGGCACAGTCCTTGGTCTTTTTGCAGTTCATTCTGAGAAGATGGGAGGAGACACTGTGGGCCTTGGCGCTCCTCTCTCAGATGGCTGCTTCCTCGGGTTGGCATTCAGTCAGGAGCGCCATCCTGTGCGTCGGGAGGTGATCTTTTGTTGGAGCGATCCCCAGTGTCTGTTGTTCTGTTGCAGATTGACTTTTGTTCCAGACTAGTGGGCTGGAGAGACAAGACAGCACTAAGTAATACAACATGAACAGAATGCCGGTAACATTTTTCCAATCCTTCTCTCCTCCCTTCCTTGCCGAGCTTCCAGAAAACTCCCTGCTCGCTCGCGCTCTCTCTCTCTCTCTCTCTCTCTCTCTCTCTCTCTCTCTCTCTCTCTCTTCACTTTGTATTTCCCTAGATTCTCACCCATCTGCTTGGCTTTGAGGGTTGTAGGCCCCAGAAGAGGGACCACAAAGAGGGTTCAAGTCGCCCTCCTTCTGCACACACGCCGCTCCAGCTTTCTCACACCCCTGGTCCAGACCTGCACCTCGGTAAGTGAGCCTGTAAGACCTCCACTCTGCCCTTCCCCTAGATGAACCACAGACACCCTTGCTGCCCATAGTAGGACTTACGTAACAGACGAAGGGTCACTAGAGGCCATGAGATTTTAGTTGCAAACACACGTCTCCAGTTTTTCTCTGGGATGCGGAAGTCAAAAACTCCTTGGTTAAATAATACGGAAGATGTGGGTGCAGCTTTTAGGGTAATTAGGGAGCCACTGCTTCTGCTCCTTAATTAAGCCAGTAACTAACACTTCATTTGGGGGCCCTCCTGTCTTTCCTTTCTCTTGTTGTCAAAAAAGATCGTCTTCCAACAGCTCCCTTTGAACCGCAAATTAGTATACTTGAGTCTGGGGCCAAAGAAGAATTTATTTTGGAAAGTTTGAATCGAATGTTCTGAGTTACTCATGAAGCAAAAGGTCACGGATATGCAACATTTCTGACTCTGGTTTATTTTCTTAAAAAAGGGGACTCTGTGTTTAGGATACCCTTCATCCAAACATCACTTTAAAGAAAATGAGCTTGTTTTGTTCTGAGACTCCCCTAACAAAGGGATCCTGCATAGGATGGCAGGGAAATCATCCATGGTACAAGAGGAAACACTTGATGAGTAAGTAGCAGTGAATCCATGACCCTAATTGGCCAGGACTCTGCCCTGCTTAGTACTGGCTACAGGATGCAAACATACAGACAGAGAGCCAGCTCCCGTCTATCTGGTATCTGGGGGTTTTCTGTTCTGGAAACTCATGATGATTCACACAGTAATAAAGCCGCATTTCTATCATTGAACTCTACGAGGCATTTCATCGCTTTCCAGATTTGCTGTGGTTCAGAATAAATTAGTCTATCTTACTCAAAAACTGGCTCAAATGGCATGGCTACAGTAGTCCCTTGGTCTCCAAACTTCCGTACCCCCCGAATTCTAGTGCATGCTAGTAATGAACGGAAGACACAGATCATGAACCAAGTGTGCGCTTTAGTCATCTAGCTGTATTTGTGCTTTCTCGTCCCCTTAGGTTGGAGGAAGAAATTAAAGAGTTTGGCTAGAAGAGGCCACCTGGGGCTACATGGGGTCCAGAGGAAACTGTGAACCAAGCCATTAAATGACATTATCGGGTTGTTTAAATCTACCGAAAACAACATAAAATAGGACACGCTAAAGATGACCCATGGTGAGAAAAATCTACTGGTAAAAAGGCAAGTGAGTAGATTGAAATAATTCTGTTATCTATGTACATCTGGCCATCCTGGTGGCTTAGATTTGATGGTTTGTCCTAGACACCTAGCAAGGGGTGAAGCAGGGAGGGTGATGGAAGCAGGCCTTTTCTCTCTCTCTCTCTCTCTCTCTCTCTCTCTCTCTCTCTCTCTCTGTCAATTCTAAAGTTGCCTGAGTGCAGCTCTGAGGCTGTGGAAGAAGGTACATCTTCATCATGAGGCCCAGATTCTTCAGATCCATCAACAGGAGCCCTGCAAGACTGACAGCCTGGCAATGAAAGTCTCTGATGATGGAGGCAGAGCATGGCTTTGAGAGCTTGTTTGACATTTGACTGACTTTATTTCCTGTTTTCCTTCCTTTTTAGGTAACATTTATCCCACTTGATGGATGAGCAGAACAAGCAAACAAAACCAAACTCACTGGCCGGGAGTTGATTCTGACTCACAGCAACCCTATGGGGTAGAGAAAACAAACTGTGCACCAACTCTTCTTGGGGATCGAAAGCCGCATCTTTCTATCTTCCAGGGGCTGGGGCGAGTTCCAGCTGCTGACCTAGTGTAAACCACCAGGACTCCTTATTTCTGAGCCAGTCAGCTTACATGGTAGGAATTGCACTGAAGAAACTAAATTGAGTAGCTTGACTCCTCTGCTATCTGGAAGAGAGAAAAGAGCCTCGCCAGAGGCACTGGCCTCATAAGAAAGGCCTGGTAATCTAGTTTGTAGAAACCAGCCATTAAGAACCCCAGGGAGCACCCTCCCACTCAGACACACCGGAATCGGAATTCACTCAATGACATCCAGTCCTGGTAAGGGGCTTCTGTGCCTGTAGCACTCTCTGTCCCTCCTAGGATAACCCATGGAACATGACATGGACTGCGTGGTCAGTACGACCAACGCTAGGAATCAAAGTACACCTTAAGGCCAACTTACGTTTTTAATGAAAGGTCTGCTCAAGTTCTTAGCTCACAAGTCTTAACTCTTTCCTCTAACCCTACCCAAGTAGGGTTTTTACCAGGGTAATGTCTTTACGAGGGTGATGCCAGCTCCAGGTATCATCTTGGTGAGAGGGGACTACTGCAAAAGTAGATGCCTACATGTTACTCTGGATTATGGTCTGTGATACAGTTTTCATGGCTGGGGTGCTGAGCAATTATTTTTCTGAAATAGTAAGCCAAATAAGTCTGGGGCCTATGGTTACCGTGCACTGGGCCGCTCATGCTGCTTTGCACTGTTACTGCTCATTAATCTATATGTCTAAATCCCTAAACAAAATCCTCATTACCCTTCAGACAGGCCTCATTGTGAAATGGACTTGCCTTGGAAGCCACTTTTAAAGTCATATGAGCAAATTAACTCTTTTTATAGCTCAATATCTTCACTGATGCTTAAAGCACGTATGGCAGTGTATTAACCCATTATTTCATAGTTTATATGGACCTGTGCCTTTCTGTGCTTTCACCCTTGGAGCGAAGATTTGGTGTGTGACATATTTAAAATGTATTTTCACATCTGAAACTCAGCATGTTTCCGCTTCACCTGAAAGGTGTTTCTATTCCCCCCTCCCCCCATACTTATTTATCAAAGCACTTATTTTATGAGGGTTGATGCTCCCTTCTTGGTAGCATATTGGGATAAGTGTGGGGCTACAGATCTCAAGGTGGGCAGTGGAGTTTTCTACTGCCATAAAGAGTTACAGTCTCAGAAACCCACCAGGGCATTTCTACCCTGTCCTATCAGGCTGCCAGAAGTCAGAATTCACTCAATGATGGTGCAATTTCGCTTTTATTTTCTTGGCTACAGTCTGGACTGTTTGGAAAGGAGAGTGTTTTCACCAGCTCACCATTTCCCAAGCTAATTTTCCATTTCTAACCACACCCCCTCTCCCCAATTTTTCTCGCTCCTTATTTTTCCTGGGAAATCTCTTCATTTACTTCCTCAGCAATGACTGACATCATGATGAATGTCAAGAAAACCAGGATAAGAAAAATAACTAAATAAGAGTTCATTAAAAATTCTTCCAATGCCTACTTTTTCCATGACAGAAGTGAATTGTCCGGAAAGTGGTGATGCTTGTTTTTAAAATATAAGAAGGAATATTGTTGTTGGTTCAACACCAAGTACTTGGGGGAACCAATAAGATTTGTGAAAAGCAAAGCATTTCGCCAGGTGTATGCCACCATTTTACATAGCCATTTGGGTTTAAATGGAATGAAACTGGGAAAAGAATGTATTTTGCACTTGCAATTCCGTTAAATAGCTGCAACACATGAATTGGTCTGCTGGTAGTTCCCCATATGTTCTTTTAGTCATTGTAACATTTTCTCCCCAACCACTAAAAATGAACCCATTATGTGGGGCTTCACCTCTTATTCCTAAATCTCCCGGTTAGGTTTTTGTTTTGTTTTTTGGTGGTGGCAGTTATTTGCTTTTGGATTTATAATGACTATTATATTATCCAAGTAATTATGATAAACCCTCTGGAAATCATTCATTAAGTGCTTGTCATGACCAAATAATATTTCTGGTTCCCCTCAGGGGCCTAAAACTCTTTTGTGATAGTACCACAAAACTTAAATACCATGTCAATGCTCACTGAGGAAAGAATCAGCGTCCCCATTTTGAAATGAACACATTATCATTACATCAGCAAACTATTGGGGGTGGGGAGGGATGAGAATGGATAATTCCTGGGATTGCCTGATCGTGTTTTATTTTCGTTTGAATTTCTCTATTTTGGCCATATTTGAAAACCCACCTATTCATGATACAGACAAGTCACCTAAATCATTACCTTAATATTAGCATATTTACTCCAGTTGTCTTTATGTATTATATACTGCCTCATAAATGTCAAAAATCTCTTCTATGGTATGATTATCCCTGGGATGGCCTCCTCAGAACTGTATAAATCAATAAGTCCATCAGTACATCATCAGCAAGAGCACATTTCATAGCCGACCCTGGAGGAAGTCTTTCGGAAACTTTCAATCCAACTGGGGAGACTGGTTATAAACTCCTAGCTTTCCCAAATGCCAGGATTAACATGTTAAAGTCAAATTTAAATGATCTTTTTGTCCTTCATAGTCACTCACTGTCTAAATCTATTCATTCTATTTGCACAGCAACTGATGTGTTTTTTTTGTTTTGTTTTGTTTTGCTTTGTGTGGGCAACTGATGTTTTTATATCCTGCCCTCCCCCACCTCAGTTCAGGATCGCAGTTACCAGTTGAGGATGGACTCTGTGGGCACAGACTCTTTGCTCTGTGTAAGTGCTTAAGTTCCAACCCTCGCCCAGCCTGGAGCCATGATTAAGTGATGGGAGTGGAGTCACAACCAAGGAATCTCCAGGCCCAGAGTGTGAATCATGATCCAAAAGCCCCTAAGTCCTCTCTGGAATGTGTGTCATTCCTAAAGAATTTTGTCTGGATGAGAAAGCTCATGTCTCCTGAGACCTACCCTAGATAACCTGAGACTCCAAGAGAATTCAAATGGGCTGAGACCAGCTCCCAGAAATCTCTGAGCAGAGGGTGATCGATGATAAATGCAGAGGCCTTTGTCCTGCTGCTGTTAAGATCTACTTGGAATGTGGCTACCTCAAAATCAACCAGTGTGGGTTAGGACCCCTAATCCTGCCCCTTGGGTGACACAGCTAGTCAGGGGCAGAACTGGGCGTCCCAACCCACCAGCCTGGCTCCACGGTTAAACAGTGGTCCATTTCCATGGCTCCTGCCTTGAAAAAATGGACGTCGGTGGGAATCCAGTGAGACATCGTTGTCTGAGGAAATAGTTGGACCTGAAATAATGCTTCTTCCTCTTTGACAGGATAGCACACCATAGTAAGGTGTCTTTGAGAAGTAGGAATAAGGAATATTGGGATCCAAAGGTCATTGTGTTTTATTTTCCAGGGCAAGGTTTATCCAAGTCAGAGCCAGCCATCCCCACCAATGAGCATCTGTGGATAGCCAAAGATTTAATGGAGAAGACAATAAAAGGCTCTCCTCCTACCTGATGCCCAGTCCGACACATGTTGACCCCATGGGTTTCAGGTGAACACGGTATTCCACAGGATTTGCAGGGGGTGGCTTTTTAGAAAGAGGTAGTTGGCTCTCTGGATGACCTCGAAGTCCCACTCTTTAGGTCAGCAGCCCCATGACAACATGAAGATGTGGCAGTTCCTCTTTGGGGCTGCTCTCAGACACCTGCATAGTGTGCTCTGCTTCCGACAGACTGGGCTTTGAACCACAAAGCTGAGGCTGCCCCATTGGCCTGTTGCGCTTAAGCACAGGTTAGTTCCAGACAGCTGCCCAGTTATGGTCACCCTGAAAGCTCTGAGCACAGGAAAGGCCCTGCTTGGGGCAAGCAGCAGACAGCTTTCTGGGGTGGCGGGGGGGGGGGGGGGGGGGGGGGGGGGGGGGGGGGGGAGATGACAGCAACAAGAGTGGACAGGTGCAAGAAGCCTGGTGTCAAGCTGGAGGAATGAGGTGGGGTCCGTGGTCGGAAGTAAAGTCTGACTGAGTAAAGTCCTCGGAACCAGAAAGCACAGCTCCAATTACAGAGAGAAATACAAACACAGGGTGTCCAGTGGGAAGACTTTCCTCCAGGCAGTGGCATATTCTGAAATTGCCAGACTGCTCAGAACAGATACCTCTAGCCACCAACTAAGCCTGCCAGAGTAAACCTTTCAGTCTCCATTGGAACAATTCCACTCTGGGTTAGTGGCCTCAAAGCAGCCGGAGATGAGCCACGAATGAATGGGTCTAGCTGTTCTAAGAAACAACTTTGATTTTCAAAATCAAAGATGAGAAAACCATTCATACATGTGAGTTTTTCCCATAGCACTGTCCTTGTAAGCTGTGTTCAACCGTACGACAGTTTCTGTGGCATTTTTCCCAAGCAGGAAACAAAATTTCACAGCAGCACACACTGTTCTCTTCAATCGGGCATTACCAAAAAAAAAAAAGAGGTTCAAGCAAAAGTGCGTTTATGACCAAAAAGAAGCTTCCCAGGTGATGCCACTGGATGCACTAACTCAGAATGAGTTGCTGGATGTATACGATAAAAGCTCCACCCAGTGGAGCTTTTCTCTGGTTGGGGGGTGCAGGGGGTATATATACCCTTGTATGTGTCTCAGTCATGGTCCCATTTCCATCTGCAACTATAACATATTGATCTGCTATGAATCATGCTTCTCTAATGGTGTCCTTTGTCCTTCCAGGTCCTATTTGAGCCTCTGATTCTCTGTAATCTCTTGGTTGCCATGACGACCTCCTGCTAATGGTCCTTCAGATGATGTGTCATTGTTTCTGTTTTGTCTTTTCCTGTTTGACTTAATTTGATTAGATTATATTTGAGATTTCAGGTTTCTTTTGTACCCTAAACCAGAACCATGAAGCAGTGGCAAGTTCAGGACCCCATAGAGCTTATAAATGCATCAAAATGATTATCCATGTTGATGCTTTTACATTTAATCAAATTGTTAATAAATGAGTCTTTATAAAATAGAGGCACAATGTTTTTTAACAAATCAATCATTGAAATAAGTTTTCTCACTATGTCAACACTGGAGACGCAAGGATGTAGAAAAAAGAGACAAGGTAATTTTCCACAGAATATTGCTTGAAGGAAGTAAGAAATACCCATAATGTTAGACATTAATAAAAGAGGACATGTTTAAGTATGTTATTAAAAATAAGCATGGGTACCAGATGAATAGTCGTTTTATTTATAACCTTCAAATCAGTAAACAAAATAATAATAACAATCAAGAAAATGCACTAAGTCCAGGAAAGAGGGAAATCCTGATTAGCATAAAAATAGGAAACCAAGCAGGGGTGTCAAAATGGTACCAACTGTTTTTCTCATTTAATGGGAACCTAATAAATTTTCTAATTTAAAAAAAAAGATTTTCAGATGAGATTTTTTTAAAGGAAAAGCAGGTGTGTCTATTTCCAAGAGAGAACTAAAGCAAAATGACTCAGGCAGATCAAAAGGATGGACTAAGATATAGTAGGCAAATGCTAATAAAATAAAGCTGAAGTTGCAAAGTTACACTTGCTCAAGAGAAGAAGCATTAAATCAGATAAAAATCATATAGTCCATAAATAAAATACTAATATGAGATGAGTGAATCTAACAATCAACTTCAAATAACTTTTTTATTAATCCATCAACAAAAGTATGAGCAAATCGTGTAATAGGAAATTGTAATGCTGCTATCTCAGGAACTGATAGAAGACTCTTACAAAGGAAAAAATAAGGATTTAAATAGTACAATTAACATGCTTGATTTAATAAACATATGGAGATGTTTGTAACAAAAGAAGTAGAATAAACATTTTTCTTTAATGCTTGCAGACTATTTATAAAAAGAGTGTGTTGTACCACAAAAAAGTCTCAAAAGATTTTGTAATTATAAAAATCATGCAGACCATATTCTACAACCATCGTGTAATCATACCAAACATTATCAACCTTCCCCCACCAAAAAAAAAACATCAACCTAAAATCTCCAACTAGACATTTAAAACTGCTAAATTAATCTCGGGTTAAAAAACAATCTGTAATTGCTATTACAGACTAGTTGTAACATGATGGCACTGAGAACACTAGATCCCACAGGTCTCTTGGACTGGTTGAGATCGGAGGAGACCCCAAGAGGAAAGCCCTGAGGGACTCTTCAAGCCTCGAAGTGAAACCAATCCTGAGGGTCACCTGGTGGTCAAATAACACAATGGCTCAAAAAATAATGAATATCACCTGTAAGTACTGTGCTCCCTGGAAGAAAATCACGTACAGAAGACCAAATCATCAACAAAAACTTTAAAGCAAAAATAAGAATGTACAAGGGTCAGGGAAGCTGGATGAATGGGCACTGAACAATCAGCAGGAAACTAATGAGAATGTTGATACCTTGTGAAGAATAAACCCAAGGGTACTGGAACGCTTCTGTAGAAACTGTTGACCTGGGAACTTAACTGCTATGGGAACCTTCACCCAATGCACAAGAATTCATCTTTTAAGCACAACTTCTTAAAACTTCACGAGTTTACCAATGTGATTGAATGAAAACTAAAAACAGGTCGAGAATACGTTTTCTTATTCTCAAAGCTCTAAAACCTAGATTTTGTTTTTAAAACAGCTTCCCAATCAAAAAGTAAATTTTAAAGGAAGATAAAACCAAATGTGAAGATAAATGTGGATATAAAATGGGAAATAAAACAATGGATTTAATTGGTGTTAGAAGCAAAGGATTGTTACTTGAAAAGATGTTTATTGGAGCAATGATGATCAAGAAATAAATGAAAACACAAATAATGTCCAAACTGAGAAAGGAGTGCTCAAACGCACTTCCATAAAAGTCATTTCCAACTCATAGTGACCTTTTAGGGGAGAGTAGGACTGGCCTTGTAAGTTTCTGAGACTGAATTGTATGAGAGCAAAAAGTCTCACCTTAGTCCTTTGAAGCTGCAAGTAGTTTCAAACTGCCAACCTTGCAGTTAGCAGGTCTAGTGTATAATCCAATTTAAAGCTGAAGAAGATGCTATATAAGATAGATAGCAACATATTTGAAAATGTGGGTGAATGATCTCCTTTCCTAGGACAATGTTAACACTTAAAATTGAGTCAAGGAAGATTAAAAAACCTGATCAGACCAATGACCACAAAAGATATTGAGGACTGAGCCAAAGATAGATACCCTTCCTATAGTGAGTTTTACTGATCCTTCAAGAAACAAATCATTTCTATTAAGGTGTTTCACTCTGAAGAAATTATGTAAGTTTGCTAACTCCCTTTACAAGGTGAGCATAACCCCAATATCAAAGTCAAACAGAGTACAGACAAGAAAGCAGTCTTACTCATAAATATAAATGCAAAAGAAATCCTGCACAGCATATTGTTTTAGTAAAGTGCTAAGATAAGAAAGGGAAAAAGTGACCAAGGCTGTTTTATTCCCAGAATACTAAGACAGTTCAAAACTCAAATAAAAATATAATTTAATGTCTTAAGTGGATATTAAATGCAGCGATTACTATCTTATATTGATGCATTAGATGAGAAACCTTCAATATAGTTTTTCTAAATGTAGAAAATAATGCTTCCTTAACTTGTTGAAATGCTTCCTTAACTTCTCTACTTCTACCTGCCATCATATCTTATGATGTAGCGTTGGACACATTCCAACCCAAGGAAAAGGAAAGCATATTTGCTATGCAGCCAAAGCATTAAGACAATGGCCATAAATCATACCAATATTGACATTTAAAAGACAAAAACTTCATTGTTTGGGGACAATGTGATTATCTAAAACTTCCAAGTGAGGCACTGGACTATATTACAACTAATAGCAGGCCCCCGTGGACTTCAATTCATTGGCAACCTCATGCACGTGAGAGTAGAACTGTGTTCTTTGATATCTTCAGTGTCTGGTTTTGTTAGTAGATCACTAGGTCTTCCTTCGAAGGTGTCTATGGTTAGGCTTGAACCTCCAACCTTTTGGCTAACAAACGATCACTTCATCATCTGCACCACTCAGGGAGTTCCTATGACACACTATGGAGAATGGGAATGTGGAGCGCAATAAAGCAAGATAGTTCCAAAAACAACCTTCAGAGATGGCAGGTTCTGCCTCGTTGAAATTGTGAGAAAAGAGAACCTAGTGCCAGTCTAGGATGCTCACAGAGCCCTGGAGGCATAGTGGTTATGTGTGGGGGGAGGGTGATCGCTGATTGGCAGTTCAAAACCCAGAGGTCAGTCATCAGGACCAATGGTCTAGAGCAAGGTCAGACAACAGCCGCTTGGGAATTACAGGCAGCTTTCTCAGTACATACATGTGGCTCTGAAGATGGAAAAGGAAAATAAAAGTTTCATTTATAAAATTTTAGAGGATACTACTAGGATAATGATGCTTTCATTTGTTTGTGAAAATCTATTTATGGCTCTCAAATAGCTTTTAGACTGGTGTGAGAATTGGCTCGTCCATCTCAAAAGTTTGCACAAAAGTTTGGTCTAATCTTTGATCAAAGTGCAATAGAAAATTGAGTAAACAAGTTTTCACTCAGCTACTCCAGCTCTCCATTGACATGAAAACCCCCATGATATGCAAAACTGTCCCAGGTCTTCTCAATTAATTTTGCTTCATTCCTTCACAACTTATCTTTGATAATAACCTCTTAGAAAAAGTTTTAAAAACCTTAAAAACCTCTCAATATTCTTTTTGCAAAAAGTGGAACTAGAACCTTCTTGTCTCTTGGATAATACTAAACTGTTCCCAAGATATAAGTAGAGTGGGAAAATGAATCAAATCAATTCCAACTCATGGTGATGTGGCATCAACCTAATAAACTGTCCCCTTTGAAGTTCTAAAGTTGCCATCTTTACTTGGACAAGAAGCCTCATTTCTTTCCCTCAGCGAGGCTGGTGGCTTTGAACAGCTGATCTCATGGTGAGCAGCTCAACTTGCAACCCCCTACACAACCAAAGCTTTTAGGATGTGAGACAAAACTGCTATTACAGGAAAGGCCACCATTTCTCAGTCCTTGAATCCATTTGAGGCTGTGAAAAGAAAGCTGTGTGTGATTACAAGTAAGATAGAAAATGTGCAGAAATTCCTGAAGACTCACACTTAATATTTATTCCATGCAGCCTCTTTACACGTGTTCTTACCCTGGGTCAGATCTTCAGGAACCATAAAAGCATTTAGAAGATAAAATCCTAGCTGTTGTGGTTTATAGCATAGAAAACTAGGACTGTCACATGCATCTTTAAAAGTCCTCTGAGCTCCAGACCTGTGTTGTGCAGAGAACGGGGGGTGTTTTTAGCTGGTTAGGGCATACAAACACCAGATTCAGACAAGCTAAGACAAAGGTTCCATTTATTTCTTCAAACCATTGCCATGTATTTGTGAAAAAGGGAATCCAGAGTAATGACCGCTATAGGGCTCTAGACCAAAGATGAGGGTGGGAGGGAGTGTAGCATTTTTAAACAGAGTCCTGATCAGGTCATCTCAGACTGGCTCACAGGAAGTCACACGTTGCTTTTAAAGTCCCAGGTGGAATCTGTTTCAGTTATAAAAGTTTCTTGAAAGTGGATATTATTTACACCTCGTTCATACAAAAATACAAGCAGTGTTTCCCCAGCACCTGTGGCAGATGTTTAAGGGGGAAAAACTGAGCTCAAAAACCTCAAGAATCATAAACATGCCAGCCTTTCCCAAAATAATACCTCCCTTTCTGGCAAGGCCAAGCTCCTGTTTTATGCTGGATCTCTTATCATGATTTAAACTTTGATGAACTGCCTTTTAAGACACCTTTGGCTATGAAACTGTCAGGTCCTAGAAGCTAAATGAGTGGAATCCTCGTCAGTGCCTGAATGGACATGTGCCAAAGAAAATCAGAGTGTTGTCTTAGAAAGCACTGACTCACTCTCTCAGAGGTGTGGGAGCCTCTGAACTTGGGGTTCTGGCTCTTGGGAGAGAAAAATAAAGCCAGTGTTGCAAATGACTCTATCTGGGCAAATCACTCCTCCTTGAGGGAGATACTTTAAGGGACCCTCCAGCTAGCATGTGAACTGTAGAAGTCTTAGTCTTGGAGCGGAATTTAGTCTTGCAGTCTCGGTATATCTGCAGCAGTCACAGACTGTTCAAGGTACATCAAAGCTACAATGTCTTTAAAATACTCAATTTACCAGAAAGTCATATAGCACCTCAACGACATATTAGTTGATGACAAAGCCTCCGCTGTTAATGCCCACTTCTTTATTCCCCTCTCTGTGCCAACCTGGACTTCACTTCTCAGAATCCCCTCTTATCCCATCAGAAGTCAGCAGGAGAGAACATTTATTTTGTTGTGGTTCACATTGCAAAAAGCACAACTTGCTTCCACTGGAATCTGATAGGCCAACTTTAGCACATTCCAGATATACCTGCAACAGCAACCCAGCAAACACTCCACTGAAACCATAAAATGTTAGAGATGGAAAGGGTTTTTGAGGCACTTTTAATCAGCAACATCAGCTTACACAAAGAAAACTGAAGAAGGCAGAATCTAAGTGCACCACTTAAGATTTGTCCCTACACCCACTTTACCTCTGGCACACAATGGAAGCTGAGGAAGAGTTCATGCACCATTCCTGTTTTGAAGGGTCAGTGATTTTGATATTGCTGGCTTCTCATCCATGCAACATTAAGGACTAAATTTCCACTTGTGTGAGCATGTGTGTGAGGAGGAGGAGGAGGAGGAGTAAGGATAAGGTGTAAGGAGAACTACCATCTCAAGGGATCCTGGTGGTGTAGCTGATAATGTGTTGGACTGCTATGTACAAGGTCAGGAGTTCAAAACCACCAGCCAGCTTCTCTGAAGAAGAAAGAGTCTTTTACTCCTGTAAAGAGTAAACAATCTCTGAAACACACACAGGCAGTTCTACTCCAACCTATAGGGTCATTGTGAGTCAGAAACGACTCAATGGCAGTGACTTTGGTTTTTGCATTTTACCACCCTCTCAGGCACCAAGATCATGCAACTCATCGTCTATAGAAATAAACACTTGTTGGTTCAAAGAACACTCATTGAATGAGGCATCACTTGCCAATTTTAAAATAATGTGTGCTTCATCGCATTCTAAAGGAATCAAAGAAAGAAAATAATAATTCAGATCATTTGGTAATCACTAAAATATAAATAAAAACACTTAAATTACTATATATTCTCAGTAAAGATAGTTAGACAATGAGCCAACCATTGTTTTCAAAGAGCATTTGTGAGTGAGCAGAAAGTCATGTGGCTCTATAAGATCTCCATATTCCTGAGAAACATGGCTGGGTGTTACCCTCATATTTTCCCCTCCGTTGGTGGCCTAGAGGAGTTGGTACTGAGCTGCTAAGCTCAAAGGTCAGCAGATCCAACCCTCTGGCCTCTCAGCCAGAGAAAGATGAAGCTATCTGCTCCTATAAAGATTACAACTTTGGAACCCCACAGAGGCACGTCTCCCCAGTTGTCCAGGGTCACCATGCAGCA
Organism: Nesogale talazaci; assembly: GCA_004026705.1. Taxonomy (NCBI): domain Eukaryota; kingdom Metazoa; phylum Chordata; class Mammalia; order Afrosoricida; family Tenrecidae; genus Nesogale; species Nesogale talazaci. The sequence goes on from PVJH01004427.1 coordinate 69,494, forward strand.
GAACTGATACCGTGGCAATGAGCTGTTGTTTTTTTCCTAAGTTTCTCCTGATTCATCAGGTAGCCTGGAAAGGGGACATAGAGTCCTCTGAGAATGATCTTGAGGATCACGGTCAAAATCACCCCCAAATCACCAGATCTCTCCTTTTCATCTGATTGGTCTTGCTTTAAACCCCTTGTCTACATATATTTATTTTCCTGGGTGGAGAAATCAGAGGTAGAGACATTTGCCACCAACAAGCAGTAACTAATAAGGTAACTCTTGAGTGGACCCTTGCTACTTGTCCTCTCTTTCCCTGTCCTTGTCAACGGAGGGGGCCTTCTGAAGGCCTTGCCGTGTAAGGAAGAGAAGCTAAGAATGCTCAGGTCTTCTGCAGACCTTCCCAGGCTTTGCTCCGTGGAACGGATTTGTAAATGGACCCCTGAGTTGAGTTTCAAATCACAGAGAAGGGCTGCCTGAACAAGAGGGTAAAGGTACAAGAAACAAAAAGCAGGAATATATATCTAACAGGCAATGGAAAATACCGAGTCAAATTACTCCCTGTGAATTATTTACAGTATTTCTCTTCGCTAAATCTAAGTAAACATTCCACTTGCTCCAAGTCTGCTCCGTGAATTTTTAACTGTTTATTGTAAGATCCAGTGCACAATGACTCTTTCATAAAACATTTAGCTATATCTTGAGCTCTAACAAATATCATGCATATATTATGAATGCTTCCTTATTATAAAGCTAAACATTCAGCGCATGAAACGTTAAGCTCCGTATTCCAAATCGTTATGAACAAGATGTTTCCTCTCAGGCAATTTATTCTGGTGATGTGGAACCTTTGAATGAACAGTGACGCTAGTATTTTTAATAGCTGTTTCCCACCACATATTGCAAAGGAAACATTAACAAGGGCTGGATTCATAACTCAGCATTGTACCAGTCTCGGATTTAACAGCATTTATGGCGAGCTATAAATTATTTTATATGGGAATGTTCTGCCACTTGGATAATTTCATTTGGCTCCATGTTCTCTACCTTGTCATTTTGAACAGAAAAGATATCCGGTCCAGGAAACATCCTCGATAACAAGAGGATATTCTAACAGAGTCACTTCAGAAGAAAAGATCGAAAATGGCATATTTCTGTCATCTTTTAAACACAACTCCTCCCCTTTGATAAAATGTGTTTCTATGGTAACATTGTCAATAATGCTATCCAAAGCGGTCATCTTTCTTCTTCCCTCCCAATCCCTTTGATCTGCTTGACTTTCAATCCAACGAGAACCCATTCTCATTGCACATGACTCCCAAAGTGTTCATTAATATCATGAAGGAGTATTGTTCTTCGGGCTAAAAGATTGATGAAATACTCCCTTTCTGCATCTACAAAAAGGCCTCCAGTAAGAGAAACATATTATTTTATTTGCCTTCTCTAAAGGATGAAGATAAAACTTTTAAGTCTCGATATGTTATGAACTCCTGAACTGGAACATAACTTTTTTCTAAATTTCATGCCTAGAATGCTTGTTTGACATCAAAAAATATTGATGATTTCCCTATTTGAGAAGCATCATAACCCCACATAAGGGAAAGCTCCATAAAAACTACAAGTATGGCGAGTTCAGTGATCCTTAATCAGGAAAAGCTCTGTGTAATAGACATGCTGACTGTCTTGGTCATTGATTCAGAGTTAATCTTGGTTAGGGACAGGGGGTTTCTAGTCCATCCTGAAGCACTTACGAAGAAATGCCTGTTATTCTACCACTGAGAAATCACCATCGAACACTCGATAGTGTTCTTTTCTGCTTTGACACATGTGGAGGGGCCATGAGTCACAACTGATTCCATGGCAAGGCAAGTGTGTGTGTGTGTGCGTGTGTGTGAGAGAGAGAGAGAGACAGACAGAGAGAGAGGAACCGAGAGAGAGAGAGGGGGGGGGGAGAGGGTAGGTACAGGAATCTTTTTTTTTTTTTAATGTACCATTGAAGAAGTTCATTCTAAGTGACTCACAAACTCATTCTTGTCAAGTTGCTTCCCACTCCCGGTGGCCTTATCCATGTGTCAGGTACAACAATACTCCATACACTCCTTTATGTCCGTGACTTTTCAGAATGGGATCAGCAGGGCTTTTCATACAGGGGCCTCTGTGAGTTTGAACCACCAACCTCTCAGTTAACAACCATGCTTGTACCATCCAAGGATGCCTGCAAGTCACGAAATTCCCACAGGAATATATGGGAAATATGTCATTGGGGTGCACGAAAATGAGGAAATACTGCTAGCCAAAGCATGAGATTTTGGGTCAATCTGTAAACTGATCAAACAAACATGAGGAAGTGCTATTAACAAAAACATCACCATCGAAGTCTAAAGAAAAATGGGAAAGTCAAAGAAAAGAACTCAGTGTAGCTCTCCTTTAAAAAGCTGGTGCTAATCTAGAAGAATACAAGTCTCTCCTCACAACCACATTCACAAGTAAAGAGCTGGACATTAAACCAATGAAATAACATGTTTCCAGGTCTGTTGACCAGAGGTCCCAATGGTTGGTTTCACGCAGTCACTGTTGGCAGCAGAGTCCTTGGTACAACCACTTGAAAGAATGAGAAATTCAATCTCACCTTGGCTTCTCCTTCCTTTGCTAAATTCTTGGGTGGCACCAATGGCTTGTGGTCATCTGTTAATCAAAAGGTTGGCAGTTCAAAGTCATTCAGTGACACCACATAGAGAAATCCTGGTGACTGACTCCACAAAGATGACTGCAAGAAAACCATTCAGTGCAGTTCTGCTTTGCTTCACATGGTCATGAGGAGTCAGCATCACCTTTTAGCATTAGAGTCTGAGCTGGGAAATTCATCGAATGTAGATGCAGCTGATTTCCTGATGCGTGTGAATTGAGATAAGTTTAACTTTCTTCTTTTGATTCTTCTGAATTGCTTGAAAATTCATCGATAGACATAGTTTTTCCAAAAGATAGAGGGTCATGGGTGGTTCAGTGGTAGAATTCACACCTCTCAAAAGATATCATTATGATTAGGGAAAAAGAATTGGAGTACATTATCCTAAAGGGAATAGTTAAATTTAACAAGATCAGTCATTTTATTTCTAAGCATTAATGCTACATATCTGTGTGTACTTATAAAATCATATATACAAGTATGTTCATGATAGCCAGCTTGAATGTACATGAATCGAATGCTGATTAAACAACTGTGGCAAATCCATACAAAGAAATGTCATACAATCATTTAAAATGATGAGGCACCTTGATACCTGGTAATATTTGTCAAAATCCCCCAAATATATATCGGTTTAAAAAAATTGCAGCTAAACCATTCTGATTTTAAACAAAACAAGCTGCATCTACATTACATATACCTACACACTTGGTAATACATGCACAGAAATTGTAAGTCAACAGAAAATCTGTAGTTAACAGTTGCTTTTAAGGACTAAGAATAAGGGACTCCTTTTTACTTTATTTCCTGTTATTTATGTTTTGTTGCATTCATTTAATATTTGTACCTTTGAGGGGAAATGTTTTATATTAAAAAAAGTTTCCACTGGTGATTTTGCTATTGAACCTCTTAATTTTTCAAATAAGAAAACTAAGACTGGAGCTAGTTAGGCGTCTTGACCAAGTGACACACACCGTGAACTTGAGACTGGAATTCAGAATGTCTTGAGCCAATTCTGATGTACTATTTGTGGCCCTGTTGTTATTACTAAAAGTATCATCTCAATGCCCAATTATAGTCCCTCATTGGGATGTTCAGATTCTGATAGCTCCAGCAGAGACAAGTTATAATTCAATGAGGGTGACTTCTGGGAAAACCTGTAGGATGTTCGATGAAACAAATTTGCTGGGAGAGAAAATAACTGGCCATATTCACCACAATTGTCATCCGTGACCTAACACACTTGTGGGTGACAGTGAGTGCACAGATGCTTTTTGCCAAGTTTAATCTCAGTAGGCATTATTGATCAGTTTATCATTGTCCTAAAAAGAGAGAAAACCCACATAGAGAGAAATCATTTTGCCAGGTGGTTTTGGAATGCTTCCCTTTGAAGTTGGCCCTGGTGCCTCAGCAAATTCTAAGACATCTGAAAATTCTAGCAAGGAACCAACCCTCTTCAGATACTACATTCTGATAAGCATTTTAACACATGGACTCCACACATAGAGAAGAATGTATATGTCACTCACCCCACTGAAAATCCAATATTTAAAAAACCATACAGCTTTGTAACATCTTTGAGCTTTCGTGTAAAGTCTTTGGCTGACAACAAATCACATGGCACCCTTTTTTAAAATTAAAGGGTGATTTTCTTAAATTCTGTGCCATTTCCTAATTCAAACATTCCTGGGCAAATGGATTGACCTCCAGCTATCAGTTGATAATATTTAAAAGGAAAATAACAACCTCAGTTCCTCGGGCTTGTGTGAAGAATCGAATAAAATGTCCTGTGTCAAATGCTATTAAAAACTAAAAACAAAAGAAAACCCTGCCTATGAGTGCAATATGCATACAAAATGAATGTTAATACACTTGTCCCTTCTTCACTCTGAAAACAAGTTTAAAGGAAAATAGGTCTCTAACCCATGCTGAAAGAAAAAGTATGTATGTTGAAAAATGTATACCACATTTTAGAGGTATCAGTCTTTAATGGAAAGAATTCAAATTATGAATGTGGTCACAATGAGTTGAAATTAAATAATTAAATCATCCTCATAATCTCAATGATGTCAGGGCCATCAACAGACAGAAGAGGGACATTCGTGGCTGGATGTTGCCCATATTTCTGACTCTTATTTTGTGTCTCTATGCTTATAATTATCAAACACTAATGAGGAAAACAGATTTGAGCTGTATAATTAAAATGGATAAATGATAATTTTAGTCAAAGTAGATGGGAAGGGTTTTTGATAATGAGATTGGGAGAAAAATAAGTGTTTTATAGAGAAAATAATTGAATCTTTATCATTTTAGACACAAAAACTAAAGTATCTCTCACTTTCAGATATTAGTTACACACATTAGAGCTAGTAGTCTAATACTATTTTCAAATATGAAGAACCTAGTCTCCAATAAAATCCAAATACTTTGCCCTACTTTTATATATAATGCACATATGTTGAGCACTACTTGAAGACATACATAATATCTAGAGAATTGTGTATATTTATTTATATTATTGAGTCATTAATGTGGCCTATGTGAGTAACCAAAACTAGGGTTCCTAGTGAATGGATTAACAAATTGTGGTAGATATATCCAAAGGATATTAGTCACAGTGAGAAAGAAATGCACACTACCATAGAAACGAACTTGGAAAACAGTATGCTGAGTGAAATAAGTTAGCAATGAAAGGACAAATGTATGGACCTAATTACATGAAATATCTAGAATGGACAAATATATTTATATTTTTAAAAACTCACTACCATCAAATCAATTCTGACTCATAGCAACTGACTCTGTGGGTTTAACAAGACTGTAACCCTTCTCCAATTAAATTACAGGAGACAGTCCAACATTTATTCACTTAACCACCAGGGTTCCTTCAAAAAGAAAAACAACCAAAAATAAACAAAGATAAAGAAAAAGAAACCTGTATTTTTAATATAGCTAAGTATATAAAGGTATTTCTTTTTATTTGACTGATTGGATTTTTTGTTGTTTAATTTTTTAATTTTGTTTGTGTATTAGTCTGGGTGGACTAGAGAAACAAATCTAGGGAGGCTCATATGTAAGAAAGCGCTCTGTATCAAAGAGCAATTTTACATTAAGCAAACAACTCAGTCTAGTCCAGATCAAGTCCATAAGTCTGTTATTACCCCATATTCCAATCTGAGTCTGTAAATTCTTCTTCAGACTCACACAACACATGCAGTGAGTGCAGGCAGATCACAGGCTGGCCAGATGAGAAAAGTCTTGTGGATCCAGTGGCAGTGGAAGCATCTTAGCACTAACATGTGCCTCCACATGGCTCCTCCAGTTCCAAGACTCTGGTTGCCATCACCTGAACTTCATGCATCTTCTCAATAGGAAGGTCTTGTAGGAAAAGTCTATGTGTCCCACCTTCAGTGAGCGACTTGTCTCCCTACCAACTCCAAATAAGGTCATCAGACTGCTCCCTGACTTATAGACTGACCTCTACCCCTCCATTCTTGATAGTCTGAAATTGACACTGGATTATGTAACTGCCACAGCTTGAAACCAACTTGTATGTTATGAAATAATCCAAATCAGTTTCAGTTTTACTTTTCCTCCTTTGATAGCCACTCAGACCAATGTTGAGATCAGATGAGTAAGAAGTCAGGGCTGGGGGTGAGAGGTGGGAGTTGGGGAGGGGAGGGGGGAGGTGTTACAGTTATATGACTCTTTTTTCACTCTAAATTTGTCTAAATTTTATATATATAGATATATAAAATCTCTAAATTTACTTATTTGTACCCTTTTACTTGTGGGCTATAGTACATACAAAGAAAAGCATATTCCGTGTATTTGGATGGCCAAATCTAACAAATCAATGGCAGTCTCCCAATAGTGCCCCAGTGAATGTGACTCTTGCTTTTCCCCCTTTTCCCACCCTCCCTCCTTACTATCCTGTCTCTTCCCTCGGTTCTTCCACTTGCCTTCCCTGACCTCATCATAGCCATTGAAATCTTAACCTTTGATGTGAAAACTATTTTTCTTTTTTCCTTTATCACAATGGTATCTTAAAATATTTTTCATTATGAGATTGACTAATTTTACTGAGAAAAATTTTCTCTAAGTGTGTCCTTGTCTTAAGGAGTTTGACAGCCCCATCATTGTTTTTTAAGAATGCATAATATTCCATTGTATGAATGTACCAGCGTTTGCATCTAAACTCCTCTATAGTCAGGGGTTTTATTTGCTTGGTTGGTTAGCTAGTTTTACAATCAAGGCTTTTGATTATTTCTTTCTTTTCTTTGTTTTAAGCCATTTTATTGAGGGCTCGTACAACTCTTAATGACAATCCATACATAGATCTATTGTGTCAAGCACTTTTGTACATTTGTTTCCCTCATCAATCTCAAAACACTGCTTTCCATTTGAGACCCTGGTATCCATCCGCTCCTCATTTTTCTCGCCCTCGCCGCTTCAATTCCCCATGAACCCCTGATAATTTATAAATTATCATTTTATCATATCTTATACTATCCGACACCCCCCTTCTTTTTTATTGCCATTATAGAAATCGCTGTGTTAGCACAGGTGTGCATATGTCTTTTCATGTTTTATTCTTTATTTCTTTAGGGTTTTTACCATGTCAAGAGATTGTACTATTATAAGGTATTTGTATTTGTTTTTGTTTTGTTTTGTTTTGTTGTTTTTTGTGGCATCACTGCCCTGGTGGGAGTAGTAAGCCCAGCCTTGCTCCTGGAGAGCTGCTGCTGGATTTGAACTGTCAACCCTGTGTGCTGCAGTCCTGCACACAACCACTACACCACCAGGGATCAGCTGTTATTTGGTTTTTTTTAAGTGCCACACTTATTCCCATAGTGGTTGCAAAATTCTACATTTCCACCAGTAATATATGAATGTTCCAATCTCTCCATATCCTCTACAGCATTTTTTTTTTGTTTGGGGGTTTGTTTGTTTTTGTAAGTTTTGTAATTTTGCTTAGTATTAATGTGAGGTGGTATATTACTGTTGTTTTAATTTATATTTCATTGTTGGCTAATTTCTCTGAACAATTCTTCATATGATGGTTGGGAAATTAATGTCATGTTTAGTAAATTGTCTATTCATTCCATGTGCCCATTTTGTATTGGTTATTTGCATTTTTCTTATTAAGGTGTTACAGTTTTCTATAGATTTTTTAAATTAGCCCTTTCTATGCTGTATCATTGCTAAATATTTTTCCCAATCTGTGAAAGTCATTTGATGAAGTCTTTTGAAGTGAGTAAATGTTATGTTCATAGAAAGTCCCATCCCTCTATTTTGTCTTTTATATTGTGGATATTTTTCATTACATTCAATAGTATATTTTTGTCTTGTTTTAGGACCCTCTTGTTTGTTCCTATTTTTACATTGATAATCTTTATGGTTCAAGGATTTAGATTTAGGTCCTTAATCAATTTTACACAAGGTGTGAGGTATGGGTCCTGTTTCATTATTTTGCAGGTGGAGATCCAATTTTTAAATAACATTTATTTTAAAAAGCTATCTCTTCCCTATTTAATGTGCTTTTGCTCTTTATTAAAGATTAGGTGCCTGTAGGCACTCTGCTGTATTTCTAAGTTCTCAATTCTAATCCATTGGTCTTCGGGTCTATCACTATACAAATACCAAGGTGTTTGATTACTGTGGCTATACAATATGTTTTAAAATCTGGGAGTGAAAGCTTTCCTAACTTGCTTTGTTTTTTAGTTATGTTTTGTTTATCCTGGGTTTCTTTCCTTTCCATATAATGTTGATTATTAGATTTTACTTTTTTCTGAAGAATTGTGCTGGGATGTGGATCTAAATTGCATTGAATTTATAAAATGTTTTGAAGTAATATTGACATATTCACTATATTTTGTCTACCTATCCAGGAGCATGGGATAGAGTCTCCTGGATAGATTAATCCAGGAGCATTAATGGAAGAGTCTTAGTTTCTTGTAGTAGTTTTTTATAGTTTTCTTTATATAAGTCCTTTGTTTCTCTGGGAGACAAATATATATTGATGGTTATCAGGGACAGATGTGGGGTGGAAGGACATCAGATCAATGGATGGATCACAAAACTTCTTTTACAGATGATATAAAATTTTGAAAACAACAATGTAAATATTGAAATGACAACTGTACATTTTATTGACTTTACAGTCATTCAATATGTGTATCATAACAAATTATGAATAAACCTCCAAAAGGGGTATTCCAAATACTCATGCAGAACTCTACATAGGCCAAGTGACAGGAATCCAGACAGAACAAAGAAATCGGCATGGTCTAAAATCAGGGAGGTGTGCGTCTGAGTTAATTCTTATCCTTAGACTTACTCCATCTGTGCACTGAGTATAGAGTGAAGCTGAACTGTCTGAAGTACATGGCGTCAGAATTGGAGGGAACATTAGTAACAAACTTGATTATGCACTGCACACAACTCAGCTTTCTGTAAGTGAAGATGACTTGAAGCAGTTACTGATGAAGATCAAAGAATACGCTTTCAGTATGAACAATATTTCAACAAAAAGGTAACAAATAGACTCGTACCTGGACCAAAAAGCAGCATCATGATAAACAAAGAAGATGATGAAGTTGTCAAGGATTTCATTCTTCTTGGATCCATAATCAAAACCCTTAAAAGCTGCAGTCAAGAAATCAGCTGATGTATTCATGGTATTGGGCAAATATGCTGCTGCCAAGGACCTCTTTAAAGCATTCAAAAGAGAAGCTAACACATTAAGGACTAATAAATACCTCTGACCCAAACTTTTGTGTTTTCATTTGCTTCATACACCCATGAAAGCAGGACCATGGCTAACAAAATGGAAAGTGGAGGCGGGGGGTGGGGATTGATGCCCTAGATTACAGGCTTGGTGAGAAATGTTACATAAACATGCAGTACCAGAAAGACGCACCTTCATCTTTAAAGAAGTGTAGTCAGACCATTGAACATCCACGAAGACCAACCCTCAGAGAAGGGCATCATGCTTAGGAAAGTAGATGGACAGTGGAAAAGAGGAAGACCTTCAACAAAATGAATTGATGCAGTGGCTGCAACTATGGACTCAATATAGCAATGATTATGAGACTGGCCCTGGCCTGGGCAGTGTTTCACTCTGATATAGAAGGACGACAAGCTGAAGGCAACTCATTGGTACATCACATAAATGACAGGCACAGACCATATTGATAGCCACAAACCATATCAAGCTTTTCGATCCATGGAAGGAAAATACAAGGGAATCTTCCCACAAACTTTTTGAAGCTCCCCCATACATATTAGGATAAACAAAATAGGTTCCTATCATCATATCTTATAATTTTTGTGTGTAGGGCACTGTGCTAGGGGGATGCCAAATGTATTTGAGTCACAAATGGAAAAGACCATCTAGTGGTACAGAAAAACCTACCTAAAAATGAAAATATGGGCACAAATAAAAATAAAGAGATGAACTCTTTATTCTTTATTGAAAATAAAATTGCTCATCTTTAAGATGTAGAGCTAATGCTAAGAAATACATGTGACTTCAAATAGATGTGTGATACAGAAAAGTTGCTTTTGAACACTGTCCCCGTTAGGTGGTCAGCATTAGGGGGTCCAGGAAGTGGGTTCATGGAGATCATATTTTCAATTTCAGAATTTTCATTTAGGCAATCATTTCTTCCACAAAACTTTAAAAGGCACAATTGCAATGGAATTCGTTGCCCCTGCATGTTATAGGAAATAGAATATTGGAGAGGGTACGGGTATGAAATAAATGTCAGACCACATCTCACTGATAGCAGTCCCATCCCCCCCAATAGAACAAAGCACTGCCCCGTCCTCACCATCCTGACATTTGCTGTGTTTGAGCCCCGTGTGGCAGCCATTGTGTTCATTGGCCTTGTCAGAAGTCTTCCTCCTCTTCCCTGCCCTTCCTCAGTTACAGCACCAATCCTTAATATCAATAATAAATGCTCACAAAGAACTATGATAAAAGTACAAAACATTAAATGCATCATGGAATGTGTCAGCAAATGTGTTCAGCATTCAGAGAAGGAAGTAAATGTTTAAGAAATGAGATTTAGGAAAGCAGTGCAAAAAAAAAAAGTTTAGTCTTACCCACAAAAAAAATACGAAGAATTTTAATATGTAGAGAATAGAAAACATAGCTTAGAGGGTTAGCTAGAAGAGATGCGAAAGGAAATCATGGCAGACAAAATGATGGATGAAAAGACAAGAGAAGAGTAGAATGTGACTTTAATTAATGCCAGCACTGAAGAGTTTTTAATTACCCTGCTGCCACAATGAAGCCATTGGAGGTGTTAAAGAGATTTGAAAACTACAATTGAAAGACTTAAGATCATTCTGGCAATAGCAAAAGAGTGATGGCTGACAGAAGGGGCTGGAATTTAGACGTAATCTGACTAGAATAAAGGTCTTTTGTGATTATCAGGAAACAGGTAAATGTGGGTCTAGGTGAAGGGCAGGGAAATAGGAAGAAGATGAATATTTCAGGATAGAACTTGGGAGGAAACAGCAATGACTTGGATGCAGACACAAAGGGGGAAAAGAGAGAGAAGTCAAAGAGGACACAGGACTTTGACTTCCAGCCATCAGGGTGTAACAGAAACCAGATTTATTTTTCTGCCATAAGCAACTAGAAAATTGCACAAAATATGTGAGGCAACTGTCTTCAGATACTTGACAACTGGCAGCGCAAGACTGTAATCTTGAAAGAGAAAAAAAAAAAAGAGGAGACAGGAATAAGGTGAGCCCTTAAACTGCACTGGCATTCTGCCTGGAAGTAATTTTTGAACTTCAAGCCCAGAGAGGGAAAATCAAGCCAAGCTCTACAATACTGCTGAATTGAAGAGACAGAGATCACAGTGAGAGGTCGAGGGCAACTGAAATTGGCATGGTCAAATATCAGAGAGGAGAGGTTACACAGAGAACTCAACCAATGCCACAGAGGTCATTCTGAGTCAGTGACCCTCCATGGGATTTCTAAGACTATAAATCTTTAGGAGAGCAGGCAGCCTCCTATTTCTCCTGAGGAGTGCTTGTTGGGTTTGAACAACTAGATTTGTGGTTAGCAGTCCACCGGTGATCCCCCACAGGAGAAGAATTCCCAAAATGTCCCTAGTGGGTTTGAATCCTTGGCTGAATACCATTCTGAGTTATGTGAAGGATGGCGCCCCACACAACTTAAGCAAGATGATTTTCTGGCAGCGAAAAACAAATTGTAAGCTAAAAATTTCTCAGGGTCAAAAAATTACTTGATTTCCTACTGGTCAGAGCGGAAACATCTCATTGCACATACACTTCAATATACCCAAATTTTATTTATATATATATATATGTGTGTGTATATATATACTGCTATATATCCTTACATAGACTCAAAAACAGTCATGCTGTAGAAATAAGAGTTAATTAACCTATGAGTGCACACTAATTTAGAACAGTCCTTGTCAAAAAAAATATCTTAGAAAGAAGTTCCATTAGATCAATAAGAAGCATAATTTCCTGCTAGAACAAAGTCTAACAATTTTTAAAGGAACGCAAAAAAACCTAGTACTCAAAAATATAAATTAATAATATATCTCATCAAGTTAAAAATTACAATATGTGTGAAAACAGAAAAAATGTGGCCCAAGTGAAAGAAACACTAATCAACAGAAACACATCCACAAATGTCAGAGATGGTGGAATTCATTTACAATAACATGACAATCGCTGTAGTAAATATGTGTAATCTGCTGAAAGACTTCAAATGGAACTTCGAGAAGTAAAATATACAAGGTCTCAAATTAAAAATTCACTACTAAACTAGATTGAACATGGTAAAAACAAAAGATAAAAGATGTTGATGGCTGAGCTGAGCCCCGGTGGCACAAGGGTTGTGTGCAGGACTGCAGTCCACAGGGTTGATGGTTCAAATCCAGCAGCAGCTCTCCAGGAGCAAGGCTAGGCTTCCTACTCCCATCAGGGCAGTGATATGGAAAAAAAAAAGATGTTGATGGCATAATAATAAAAATTATTCTAAAGAAAGTATTGAGGGAGAAAAGGGATTCTTCAAGAAAAAGAAAGGGAAGAACTTCAGTGATCTAACAGAAAATATCAAATCATCTTACCTTTGTGGCAACTGGAGATTAGAAAAAATATTTTTTATTTCTAAGTGGCCAAAATATTTCCACATTTTGTGAAAAATACAAAATCACAAATCTAAGAAATTAAATTTTAAAAAATAGCAAACAGGATAAAAACAAAAATTTTAAATAAAAAGGTATAAAACATTAAGATATATCATAATCTAACTACTGCATACATGCAAAGGGAAAAATGTAAACAATGAGAGAAATTTTTTTTTACATTAAAAATAAAAGAATAAAGGATAACAATGTCATTTGATTTTTGTCAGGAGCTATTAAAGGTAGAAAACTATATGGTGGGAGGGGAGGTGATCAGCCTGTTATGCTATATGCAGCACAATACAGATATAATACAGACTTCATGGTGAAATAATGACTTTCTGGAAAAACAGAGACTGAGAGGCTTCTCTGCCAGCAGACTGCATGCACACCCCTCAGACTAGAAATAGGACAGAGTTAGGTCCTCTACTGTCTAAATTCACATCTAAATTCAGTGTATAAATTTCAAAACTGACCTCTTTTTCTTTCTTTTTTTTATACATCATTATATTAGGGGCTCACACAACTCCTATAACAATCAATATATATGTCAATTGCATGCAGACCACATTTACACATTTGTTGCCGTCATCATTCCCAAAACATCCTCCTTCTACCTAGACCCCCAGTACCAGTTTCCCATGTTTTCCCTCCTCCTTCTCCCTCCCCTATGAACCCTTAACAATTTACAAATTGTCATTATTTTGTCATCGTACACTATCTGATGTGTCCCTTCACCCACTTCCCTGTTGTCTGCACCCCAGAGAGGAGGTCATATGTAGATTCCTACAATAGATTCCCCCTTTCTATGCCACCTTCCCTCCATCCTCCTGGCATCACCACTCTCACCCCTGGTCATGAAAGGATCATCTGTCCTGAATTACCTGTTTCCAGCTCCAGTGTACATCCCCTGGTCTACCTGGATTTGTAAGCTAGTATTGGGTTCATGATAGTGGGTGGGAGAAAGCCTTTAAGAACTAGAGGAAAGTTCATATTTCATTATTGCTACACTCTCCCTGGACTGACTCATCTCCTCCTTTGTAAGGGACTGCCACTCTACCTATTGATGGACTTTGGGTCCCCAATCTGCACTTCCCCTCATTTATAATGATATAATTTTTAGTTCTTTGATGTTTGATACCCAATCCCTTCAACATCTTGTTGTTGCACAGGCTGGTGTGCTTCTTCCATGTGGGTTTTGTTGCTTCTGAGCTGGATGGCTGCTTGTTTACTTTCAAGCCATTAAAACCCCAGACGCTAAATCTTTTGATAGTTGGGCACCTTACTTCACCACATTTGCTTATGCACACATTTGTCATCAGCAGTCATATCAGGAAGGTGGGCACCTAATGATATGATTTTTAGTTATTGAAGCCTAATTACTTATCCCTTTGACACCTTGTGATCACACAAGCTGGTATGCTTCTTCCATGTGAGCTTTGTTGCTTCTGAGCTAGAGGGCTGCTTATTTACTTTCAAGTCTTTAAAACCCCAGATGCCACATCTTTTGATAGCTGGGCACCATCAGCTTTCTTCACTACTTTTGCTTATGCACACATTTGTCTTCAATGATCGTGTCAGGAAGGTGAGAATCATGGAATGCCAATTTAATAGAACAAAGTGTTTTGCATTGAGAAAGTACTTGAGTGGAGGCCCAATGCCCATCTGCTGTCTTAAAAACTAAACCTATACGTATATACACATAGATCTGTTTCCCATGTATTTAGACCGCTATAAATTCCTCTTACCCCCCCCCCCGCAACTGACCTCTTTTTCACTATATGTGACTTTATGAAATAGAAGATAACAATAGCCTCAAAGTACTATACAAACTACTGCTCTTTGCTCTTATACCTATTAATCCAAGGAGTCCCTGAGTGGGGAAAATGGGTGACTTGTTCTTCTGTAATTAGTTTTGTTAAGTACATTTTTATGAGTCAAACCTACAAGACATTCCTTTGTGATTTGTGGCAAAAATAAATAAATAAGCAAAGAAGATGTTTGTTGGGACCAGGGAGACATTTATGCTTACGTTAACAATAAAAACAAAGGTTTATAGCATATGACCACTTGGCAAAAGTTAATGATTTTTTTTCTTGTGACCTTGAATGAATGATCAGGAAAAGTTAAACATCATCTTAACACTGATATATAATCCTTCTTCCAGAAAACATAATATTGATATTTTTGAAGTAAACATGGAATTCTTACCTGCTCCATTTTTGAAATTGTGCAAAGAAACCAATGGAGACTCGATTGTCTTGATTGCTTTGTGGTCAGTGTTAGCAGCCACTGGACCCATTGAGCAATATGCAGCTTGGGCCTACTCCATCCTCACCGTGGGGCTGTGATTGGACCATTGAGATGCCTGGGTTTTGAGTGGCAGATTCTTGCAAAGACATTAGCAAGCCTTTCTTTCTAGTCTATCTTAGTCTGACAGCTCAGCTACAATGTATTTAGCATCGTGGTAACACCCTAGTCTCTGCTGAGGGAGAGAGGAGGCTGCACATGCTGTGCACAGCTGAAGATCAAACGTAAGCTCTCCTTCGTAGAACAATCACTGCATCCATATCTCAGTGACGGTCTTTTCAAAGATCCCAACAGCTCCCGTTATTCTTCTCAAAGTTCCTTAAGCCCTGGAGTAGCACTCTGTAGAAAGATTTCCTTTTACAAGTGGAGGAAGACAGGATGGAAAATGAGGAAGGGATGAAAGAAATCCCAGGCTCCTCAGACCACTTGGCTTTAGTAAAGTGTTGTCAGCTGAGGCTCTGAAAAGCCCCTGATCACCGTGTGGCCCCATTCAGGTGCCCCCTGCCCTTGAGCAGCTTTTGCCTGTTCCCAGCGGAAGCTGTCAAAGTGTGACAAAATTAAGGACAGTCTCGCCTGGAGAAAGGAAAGAAAGGTCACCAGTTGGACAAAGAATTCAGATTTACATTGTTCTACTTCCTGGGACATGTTTTCTTTTCCAAAGCTGCTAATACCAAACAGCCCGAGAAGTAGGCGACTCAGTGAGGAACGTGAAACTGGATCTTTTGTATATTCTAAGACTGCGTCTCCACAAGAGCCAAGTGTCGGATGTTTTGTCTCCACATTGCCAAACATCTGGATTGAATGAAGATTGGACTGAACAGAGTTGATGTTCCTCTCGTTTCCCTTCTAAGGGTGTCTTTTATTCCTTCTGGCTGTGAAACACCCTTTGATATCAGTAGCAGATCTGAGCATGAAATCAACTGTCTGCACTCAAGAGGTCTCCTTCCATCTCTCCAAAAGTGTCTTCTCTCTCTCCTTTTCCCTCAGAGTTCTCAGAACTTCCAGAGGAGTTACCAAGCTTAATCCATCACAAGAGGGCAAAGGAGCGGCTGCCACTGATGTCACCACAATATTGCCTCTGGCTTCATTTTGAGGTCCCCTTCTTTTTCCGGCTCACTCTTCTTGCTCAAGGCAGGCAGAGTCCCCGGCATCCTGAAAACATCCCCACCCTCTGGTCTCACACAGAGATAAAGGGAAGCATCCTCCAGCCTATCTCTGAGTCACACATTAAACAAAGCAACATAAAGAGCCGTGTTTTCTTAAGGGCTCTCCAGGTCCCCCAAATATTCCTCAAATGTGATTGTTTATAAAATGTTTGATAAAAATAAATGATGCTTTCAATTTAAACAAAATTTCACACTGTTACTGGTTTTAATAACAGTTTTGACAGATGAGATTTTCATCATCTGTTTTTTCTTTGTGAAGGCTTCTTCAATAACCTAAAAATGCTTTAAACTAACAGATGTGACTATAAAGTAAGGCTTGAGTGTGAGCCATCAGGAACTAAGGCTTGTCAAATTCTTCAACAGAGACATGTATTCCTAGTACAAGCATCTCCTGAGTATCAGGAAAGTCACCAACCTAATGATTGCTGGCTGGTTCATGTGTGAAGCTTGTTTTAGTAGTTAGACGCCATTAATCCCAAGCTGGGAATACATCTATGGGAATACTTCGACACTTCCACTACTCCAGCTATCAAGAAACCTCCTGAGAAGTCAACCCAAATTTGAGCTGATGTTGATGTTTGACAAACTGATGATTTACAATTATTCGTTCCCTTTGGTTCAAAATTTTGAATTTTCAATGGTATCCTGTTTACAATAAAGAAGTTATTTTCTAACCTCTTTTCAAAAGCACTTTTTTTTTTAACAGACTTGGCTGCTCAAAATTAAGATAGAAGTACTGTGATTTTGAAGTAGCTCACTTGCCTTCAGAATATATTTTGGAATGGTTTTCCAGTTGGGGAAAAGAGTTATCCTAACATATTTTCAGAAAGCCTGGTAATTTACATCCCCCAACTCCAGACAGGAAAACGGCCAGGCCCACTGTCAAATTTCGGAACACCCAGAGTCGGCAGTGAGTCTGTGGTGATGGGGGTATTGTTGCTGGTTTGGGTTTTTGTTTTTACAGCGATCCCTGCATTGAGAGCTACATAACATTACAAGGACAATGGGGAAAAATAGTATTAACAACCAAAGTATTCCTGAAGCTAGGGTACATTATACAAAGTACCCTTCAGGCAAAAACTTGACCTAGGTTAAATGATTGATAGATGTATTCACCTGACCTACAGGTTAAAGCAAGAAGTGATTTATATTTCTGTCTCTTCCACTAACATACAAACATGTATCTTTCATCGAGTTCTTTCATCCACAGTGTTACACTGTTCCTTGCCGTGGTATGAGAACCTTGACTGAGAGAGCTCTTCTTAGCTCACCTGTCTTCAAGAGGTCCTGTAAAGAAATCTCCAATGGACCCCACCTGTAAACCCACGCTGCCCCAGAGTCAAAGCCAGCTGACAGAAGCAGGAACTCAGTCTTCCTTTCTGATGATCAGCAAGGGGAAGTGCCTGTCAAAGAGGTCTTCAAGGGGAACTGTGATCGTGCAGGGGAGGGGCGTGACAGAGTCGAGGTGGGGAGGGGGTGTCTGACTTAGGCAGACATTGGTTGTAGAAGGCATCCGGGAAGACTGGGGATTTCATGAAGGAGGAGGAACAAATCAGAAGGGATCAGTCTCGATGCCAAAAGCAGCCATAAACAAGGATATCAGGTAGTCCAGCGACAGAGTCCAAAAAGCAGACTCAATCAGACTTGAATAACAACTGGAACTAAGTGCTACGGGGCTAGAGGCCAACCCAGAACACCAGTTCTAGCTATATGAGCTTCAGTCAGAACAACATCAGAGTGGTCCTGGAAGGACTGAGTAGCTGGAGGGAGCAGTGGGTATGGGGCCGAAGATCTAAACTCTAAGCAGAGGGACAGGGAAGTAGCAAGCAGTGTTTCAGAGCACCAAGCCACGCGAGTTGGGGTTCTACATAGAGTCCAGGCTAATGGGTAGCCCGGGGATGTCACAGGGAGTCCATTCTAGGGTTTGGGGTGAGATGGGCGAGAACAGGGTCGAGAGGAGTCAGAAAGGCTGTGGTTCAGAATTCAACACGACACTGGAGCTTACATTCTGAGCAGCCCCCAATCCACATACAGAGTCCTCTCATAGATGAAGCCTCCACTGAATTCCTTCTGAGGAATAAGTATTAAGGGGAGTCTTCGAAAACCCTAGGGGCAGTTCTCCCCTATCCTACAGGGGTGCTAGGAGTTGGATCAACTCGAGGACAGTGGTTTTGGGGTTTGGTTTCTCAGCCAAGATGTAAGCAGCTTTGCTCCCAGGCATTGCAAAGTAGACCACTCCCATGCCCCTCCCATGCCCCCACCCCCACCCCAACTCAACCAGCCTGGGGAGGAAGTCTCCATCGGGGGCTGGCCTGAGAGTATTTTTGATGGAGACTGCCATACTGGGGTCACATTGTCATGGGCCATGACCCAGCTGCCTTGGCCAGAAGGCCCTGGATTAAGGTCCTGGCTCAGAATCAAGTGCTGAGACAGCACATTTTATTCATAAATTTGCACTTAAGTGCCTGTGCCCCACTCTAGTTTGGGAACTCCTTCAAGAAAGGCCATCACTCATCTTTTTACCTTCGGTACCCACTAGTGTCTACACATACCAGCTTGATTCGCGCATCGAAGTCAGCTAGAGTGAAAATTAGTGGTTGAATAAAAGTGAAACCAAAAGTATAAAACCCATTGCCATCAAGTGGATGCCAGTAGGCCAGAGTAGAACTGACAAAGAGGGCTTCCAAGATTCTACATCTTTACAGAAGCCAACTGTCACCACTCTCCCTCGGTAGCAGCTGGTGTGCTTGGACCACTGACTGTGTTGGTTCACAGACAACACTTAACCACTATCACACTAGAGCTCCTGGTATAGGTGCATACAATTAGATACGGTGCCTTGAGTATATTCTGAGGGCAACATTCAGTCTTTATTTCCTGTAGAGAATTATATGATAGCAGTGACAAACTTTTCAGAAAGGCTTAAAAGATAACGTGCCTTTTATCACTTCATATTGTCCAA
This sequence comes from Nesogale talazaci, assembly GCA_004026705.1. Classification (NCBI taxonomy): domain Eukaryota; kingdom Metazoa; phylum Chordata; class Mammalia; order Afrosoricida; family Tenrecidae; genus Nesogale; species Nesogale talazaci. Next base: position 88,778 of record PVJH01004427.1, read on the forward strand.
CTGTCTTGATTACATCTAACCAGTCATGTCTACCAGATATAGGTTATGTTTTTTAATGGAACAGTGAAGAAAAGACACAGTTCTGATAACATGGCCCTACTTGAAACCTCCCTTCATGAGATGATCACTGAAGATAAGGGTGCTACAGCAAAGTGCGGTGTATCAGAGATCCACCAGCTATCACTTCCTGCTTTTCTCCAGGCTCCCAAATCCCTTGGATCTATTTTTCCTTCCGGAGATGAGCCTCTCCTCATCCTTAGTTGCCTCTCAACTCTACTCAAATTATCAACCTTTCCTCTGGTAACAGTTCCCTTTCTCTCTCTCTCTCTCTCTCTCTCTCTCTCTCTCTCTCTCTCTCTCATTGGTTTTTCATATCTTCCACCTCTATTTTTCTTTTTATTTGTTATCCATCAGGCTTTTACTCATTTATTCATTCAACAAGCCTTCCCAAAGCTCTACACAAAGCACTGCCCAGGTGATGTCTTCAGAATTAAAAATGAAATGATCCCCTATGCCCTCAAGAATACCTCATTAACACATGCCTACATAATAGGATCATGTGCACAACCACTTTCCTTGTTTTCATGGCAGATATCCATCTATTTCCATCCAGTGCCACTTTGCAAAGGAGCAGAGGCTGTTTTTCTCTTGTTATCACTACCTTGCGTCCCTAAGGCCAGGGTGAGTCTGGAGGAATATACAAACCTAGCTTCAGTGTGACTTATTGAACGCTGCCCAAAGATGGTCTTCGGTTGACAGGGAGCAAGAGAACTGGTTGCTAAGTGGGCTCCCACAAAGCTTATTAGCCCCAGAGGGGCAAGAGGACAGGTGCAAAGACCTGAGATTCGTCATCACCTGTTCCGCATTTCTTGTGGTACCTCCTCCCCTTCCTCATACCCTGCCTGCCCTTAGGGATTTTTCATCTCTGCACTAGATTGAGTCTCTGAAGGCAGAAAAACTTGCCCAACAAGTATGCATCAAAATATTTCTGATTTATACCAAGACCAGAGGATCTTCAAATACTTTCAGCCTTTGTTTTGGATGATTCATGTCTAGCTGTCTAGTCCTGGGGGGTGGGAGGAGAGGATTGCAGAGAGCAGGAATGTCCCCAGGATACAAGTAAAAAAAAATTCAATTACTTCAGGAACAGCTAAGCACATCTATTAATATGCTGTGAAATATAATCCCTCCACCCTTTTTTCATGGAATGCTCTAAGTAGCATGTGCATTAAAGCAGAGAGACAGAGACATTGAAGGGAGAGGGACACAGAGGTGGAGATTTCTGATCCAGTCTGCCAGGAGACAGGGGTCATCCTTCTATTTCTCCCCCTACTTTTACTTCTCTGTTCAGGCACAGCCAACACTGTCTCCACATTCATGTTTTTATTCTTTAAGCCCTGTAACCTGACTTCTGTTCTCACTACTGTACGGAGACAGGCCCTTGGAATTTACTGAGTTCTGCCTGCCTGACAAACTCCAAGGACTTCCCTGAGACCTTATCTCCCTCCACGCCCCTGAGGCATTCGCCTATGTCACAGGTTGTTGGGGCCACCTGCTCTGTTTGCTTTCTTACCAACCCAGGAGATTCTGATCAGCCTTCCTTTGGGTGGGTTAGTAGTGAAAACAATAGGCACCTTGAATGACTTGAATGTGATTCTTAAATTCGTTTTCCTTTCCCGAGATATTTTGCCCTGGTTGAAGCCAAAGCCAGGTGGGAGCTAACTGCCTCTCCTGTCTGCTGATGAGCATTGGCCTACAGAAAAAAAAAGGAGGGGGGGGGCGGCGGTTGGAAACCTCCTGAAAGTTAAAGACCTGTGTTCTGATCCCAGATCCATTATTTACAACCTTGTGAGCTGCCCAAACAGCTCCTGCCTCAGTGCAACTTCCCCCACCCTGGGGCTAAGGTCTCTGGTGGAAATCAAATCAATAGGGAAGCAGGGAAGAAGTGAACTCTTTGGGGTTCTGATATCAGCTTAGACTTTGGGCAATTGTTTCCCCTACTATTGCCGATGCAAGCAGCTGGAGTTTGATGTTGGTCACCGAATGGATGCTACCCTGGAAAATGTCCAGGCTTCCCGCATCTCTAGCTGCAGTGGGAAGACACAGCTTTCAGATCTTTGGTCAGCTTGCTCCCTCCATGACAGAAATAAAAGCCCAGCCCATTTCCCCCAGCATTTTTCTCCTTCATTAGACAGACGCACTCCTCTTGTCTCACATGAGAAACAAAGGTAAATCTTTTTAGTGGAGCATGTCAACATTTCCACCAAGGCCTGTTTTCCCTACCTTTTGAAACTAAAAGGCACTTAGAAATGGCGGCTACTGGCCAAGGAGAAGTTGAGGAGCCTGGAGGGCCACACATTGGGCTCCTTACCACAGATCAACAGTTCAAAACCACTTGCTGTTCCTCAGGAAGAAGACAGGGCCTGCAATTTGCAACAGCACTTCCATCCTTGGAAATTCACAGAGGCAATTCTATCTACCCTGTCGGGTAGGGTCTCTATGAGTGGCCATCAACTACTGTAGTGAATTTGAGAATGTTTATTTAAAATGTCTTTTACAAAGGAAAAAAGATATGGGGGCAGGGGAATGGGGCAGTAACCCAACCAAGGGGAAGACATTGTTCATCTCTCCACAGGAGGGAGAGAGGGGGCAAGACTTCAACCCAATGCGACAAGACATGAATGTTACCTACAAGCATGAAGCAGCAAACCAACAGAGAATCTGCGAGGCTGGCCCCAATCCCAACTATATGTACACACACACACACACACACACACACACACACACACACCAGAAGGATACACTACCCAGGACATCAGTGAAGCTACAGCTCAGGGAGAGAGGCACATCTGATCAGAGCACACAGGAGCAAACAAAGAGGGAAGAAAACAGAGTGGAGCACATCCTGGTCCACCATGCCCTGGGGCAGACACTTCTGCTCAGAGCAGCCAATACACAGAGAGGAGTATAGGGCCAGCCCACCATGAGACACAACATCCCTCACTGACCCATAGCACTCCTGGGGACAACACTGGAGACACAGTGCAAAAACTGTGCCCAATCTGACCCACCCCACCATATGGGGGCAAAATACTAAGTGTGTGCAACAGAGCAGCAAGGGGAGCAAATGAAGTCCCTGGGGAAGATCAAAAATAGACTTTGGGCCCAGGGCATGGCACTCCATCAGACTTGACCAGAAAACACTCATAAAGGTTAACAACAGATCTGAAACTACTTATAGCTTTCTCTTTTTTATTGTTGATTTTACTGTTGTGGTTGTTCTGTTTTGTATTTTGTTTTGCTTTCTCTTATTCTTGTGCTTATTACTGTCTCTGCATGTCATTCTACATAAGATAGGTGTGATAAACAATCCGGAAGAGAAAACAATGGAACCGATGATTTCTGAGACATGTGGAAAAGGGGGAAGAAGGGGAAGGAAGGGAGGTGCCATCAAGCCCAGGGACAAGGGAACAGCAAGTCATCTAAAATCAATGACAAGGAGGGCACAGAATGCCTGGTGGGGCTTGATCAAGGTCAGTGTGGCCCGAGAGGAATTACTGAAATCCGAATGAAGGCTAAACATGATAGTGGGGCAAGAAGAAAGCAAAAAGAAATAGAGAACAGAACTAGGAGACACAGGACATTTACAGAGGTTTAAATACAGGCATGTATGTATACAAATATATCTCCACAGGGGATATATATAATGATAGGGAAATAGATCTATGTACATATATTTCTATGTTAAGTATTAAGGCAGAAAATGGACATTTAGTCTTCACGTAAGTACTTCCTCAATGCAAGAACACTTTGTTCTACAGCCCCACATTCTGTGCTGCTCACCTTCCCTGGCACAATCATGAAGACAAAATGGGTGCATAAGCAAATGTGAAGAAGGTTGAAGGTGAAGAAGGATGGTGCCCAGCTATCAAAAGATATAGCATTTGGGGGTCTTAAGGCTTAAAGTTAAACAAATGATCATCTAACTGAGAAGCAACAAAGCCCACATGGAAGAAACACAACAGCCTGTGTGATCATGAGGTGTCCATGAGGTCAGGTATCAGGCATCAAAGACCCAGAACAAAATCATATCAATGTGAGTGAGAGGAAGCACAGAGTGGAGCTCCAAGCCCATCTGTAGCTAAGTGGACATTCCCTTACAGAAGGATCACAAGGAAGAGACGAGCCAGTCAGGGTGCAGTATAGCACCAATGAAACATACAACTTTCCTCTAGTTCTTTAATGCTTCCTCATCACCACTATCATAACTGAAATTCTACCTTACAAATCAGACTAGACCAGAGCATGTACACTAGTACAGATAAGAATTAGCAACACAGGGGAATTCAGGACACATAATCCCCTTTGGATCATTCATGAGAGTAGTGATACCAGAAGGGGAAGGGGAAGGTGGGGGAAACCTATCATAATCATCAACATATAACCCTCTCCTAGGGGAGGGGGGTCGAACAACAGAAGAGGGAGTGAAGGGAGACAACTGGTCAGTGTAAGACATGAAAAAATAAATAAATTAGCAAGGGATCATGGGGGGGGGGGGCATGTACTGATACCAAGGGCTCAAATAGAAAGAAAATGTTTTGAAAACAATGATGGCAACACATGTACAAAAGTGCTTGACATGGATGGATGGACGGACTATGATAAGAGGTGGGAGAGCCCCCAATAAAATGATTTCTAAAAGAAAAGAAATTCCTTACTGTGTGTGGCTGCCCTTAGGACCTCTAGCCAGGTAGCAATCACATTTCTGATACCAGTCTTATAGCCCAGGACCTCTAAGATGCTGGCATTAGCCTTATCTAGACTCTCATTCAGATTCAACTTGACTCTACAGAAGGAGAAAGGAATTTACTGAATAATTCTTGAGGGCCCTACCACTCAAGGCACACTTCCTTCTGGCCCTAAATAAATTACTAACTTTTCCCCCTGATTCCAAATATCTCCAACACATAGAACATGCCATATACTATCCACCTACAATCCCATGTCCATATGAAATATACAAATAAAATTAAACCTTTAAAAGCTGTGTTCCAAAATGCATGTCCTCTACTTAAACTAACCCCTCCCCCCCAAAAAAAAAATAAAGATGACGCTGTCCTCAAGGAGGTCACTTGGGCAATGAAAATAATCAAGCACTGGAAAGTTGGAGGGTCAAGCCCACCCCCAGGCACCTCATCCACAAAACAAGGCACTCTCCTTCCAAACTTGGCCATGGAAAACCTTGTGCCGAACAGTGCTACCCACTCACACACGAGGCCATTGTGAGTCAGAAATGACTGGCAACTGGTTTGGCTTCAAGAATTCATATTTGGGTTATGCTTCATTGCAAAAGCTGTCAGCAACTCCCTGATATTAACTTCTGCAAGCCCAGCCTCCTCTGCAAAGCACTTAGCCCCATATCCAGCCGTCATGCCCTACTCAAAGGCTCTGAGCAGCCTACCGTTTAGGTATTCCAATTGTCTCTTATGTGTTAGTTTTATCTCGGCAATGACACCATAATCTACTTAAGAGCAGGGATCACTGCTTACAATCATTCTTTCTGGCCACACACAAGACAGGGGATTACCGCTTTGGCTTTGAACCCCAAGAGCCTTTTCATCTCACGATGATTTAAAGGACTTTTTAAAACTTGTTGATTGATTTCAAGGATTAAGTCCAACACCAGAGAATTTTCTTCTTAGTTAAAAACTCCACTTAATTCTTTAATACAAAAATCATCGCTGAGATTTATGATTAAAAATTGCATTTAGAAAAATGTTTTCATAGGAAAAGGAGAGAAAGCATTAACATCTGAGACTTAGTCTTGGGTCTTCTTAATTAGTAACTATCATTTTGATTTTTCTTTCACTCAATTGCATTTGCAATGTTGCCAATCAGGCCAAGATTATATTTTCATTATCTTGTTATTTTAGAGAAATAGAAAGCCAAATCCTTGTGCAACTTCCTTCTAGTAACTATATTCTTATGGTCATTTGGTTTTTTTTATGAGGACAAAAGATGGGAAATCTTTTGGACAACATAGTAGTCTTGGGGAGTTTGTTTCCTGTGTCTTGCTCCAGCTTGCTATTCCTGACCTCATGGCCACAATTGGGTTGATAGGCTGACTTTGGACAGAGATAGCTGATGGACCTATTGCATAGGTGTTCCCTGGAGTAGACAGGCAGCCACTGGTGAGTTTCAATGTCTATGAAGTGCAATTTGTCCTTCAATATCAGCATCAGAAGGAGAAAACAATGGATCTAATTTTGTCAGAGGAATGGTAGTATCTACTTTCAGACACCTCGTGAGAAATAGACTGAAGACATGGACAATCTAGGAGCAGGTAAAAATAGAATTCCAGAGGGGCAGCAGCTACTAGAGAAGTCAGTCAACAGGTGTATATAACTTACTGGGTGTGTGTTGGGGGGGTGGGGGGGGTGGGGGGGGCACGTGTGGTGATCTGGCTGGGAGATTCAGAAGTGTAAGACCTAGTGTAGGACCTAAGTGACTTAGCTAACCACTGAGGAACCAGAACAGCCACACGGATTCAGAGAAAACGGTCACAAGTCCTCAGAAACAAAGCAAGACCTGCAGCGACCCACTTGGAGTGCTAATCATCAAAAAATTATACTCACTGCCCTGGAGTCAAGGCCGACTCTCACCAACCCTCTCGAGCAGGGTAGAACCGCCCCTGTGAGATTCTGAGATTGTTCAAGAGTCAGAGTCCTGTCTTTCTTCCGATGAGGCTCTAAAAGCGCCTAGAAAATCACGGGAGATAGTCTCCTAGGTAAGATTATGCGGCCTCGGGTCAGCAGAAGTCCAAGCAGTCTTGGACGCTAGCTGGGCTGCCGTTGCCTGTGACGCACAATGCAAGTAGGACCCCTGAGTTGATGCAAGACTCCCAACCCTCGAAATAAATTCTAAGGGGAGTCATTCAATGTCACAGTGGTGGTCCATGCATTCTGCGGTGTGTAGAGTGAATTGCCCAAGGGGGAGGTCGTCTCTGAGTCCTTCGGTTTATTGCTTTGGCCCATGCGGAATGGAGACATTCAGGATGAGGAGCTTGTTCCAAGATCCCACATCATCGAGTCGATTCCAGCCTGTGAGATAAATTCAGTGGGTTGTCTTTGCAGGAAAGAGGCCCCCTGCATAGAGCGCTGCAGGCAGCAGCACACTACCGTGGACAGGGCAAAGCTGGACCTCAGTCGTTCTTAAAATAAAGCTTTATGGAAGTAGAGCCCTGCAGTTCATGTGTGTGTGATCTGCCGACTCTGCCCGACCATTAACCAAACCTGTTGCTGTCTAACTGATTCTGTCTCACAGCAAACCCTATCCTGAAACAAACAAACAAAAGTTCCCCGCCATCAAGTGGATTCTGACTCCTAGCTAGCCAACCTGCAGGTGTGTGGTAGAACTGCCCCTGTCCTGGAATAGAAAGTCTCATTTTTCTCTCACGGCGCAAGTGGTCGGTGAGGTCAAACTGTTGACCTTCTGGTTTGCAGCCCAAAGCAGGACCCATGACACCACTGTGGATCCGTTAGCCACCCTATATGACAGTCACTCCAAGGAGAACGAGGAGGCGTCCTGCTCTTGTGAAGACTGGCAGCCTCAGAAACCCACAGAGGCCGTTTTACTCTGTCTGTCTTATCAGCTTGGTCTCTAGGCATCAGAAACCAATCCAGAGCCGTGAATTTAGTTCATTGAAAAGAGCAAAATTGTCCCGTAAAGTTTCCAAGGTTGGAAGTTTCACAGGTCCAAACTGCCTCCTCTTTCTCCCACAGAGCAGCTCAGCTGGCAGGTGGGCACTACTGATTTTCTGGTGAGCAGCAGAGCACTTCACCATCATGCAATAAGGGCCCCTTCCCATAGTAAAAAGCCAAACTCACTGCTGTTGGCCAATAACAACTCTGGAGGGCGGGGCCCAACTGCCCCTGTGAGTTTCTGAGACACTCACTCTTAATAAGAGTAGACTGCCCCATCGTTCTCCGGAGGAGTGCCTCCTGGGTTTGAACTGCCAACCTTGTGCTGAGTGACCAACAAGTAGCCACTTGCTACCAGGGCTCCTCCTTTGTATGAGAGCAGGATGTAAATAATTGCAACAGAAATGGTAGGGGTCACAAAGCCTAAAATATTTACTGTCTGGTCCTTTACTGGAAGCATGCACTGGGGTCTCCTATCATGAAGAGTGTAGTAAGTCTAGTTTGGTACAGGCCCTCCCTTCCTAATTACTGACCAGATAACTTTGATCAAATTACTCTAACCCCCTCTGTCTCAAATTTTTCATCTTTAAAATAGTGATGCTACCACAACTTCCTCCAGAGAGCAGTTAAAAGACCCTAGTACAATAATACCTGATTCCACTGGTATCCAGGTATATATGTGCAATATATGAGTGATCAGTAAATTTAAACAGTTACTTCTGTCTACCCATCAGATAATGGTAGTTTCAGAATGAGATTTAGGCAGAATCTATAAGAAGAACCTATAAGTAAATGTAGACTCTTGAGAAAGGTAGCCATACAGAAACAAGCCCAATCCATGTGACTCTGGAAAAAGGGTACATTTTAATATTGTCTGTGTAAACATGTTTAGGAAGATCACTTATCATTCCTTATTGCTGGGAGGGTCTACACTGTCTCAAAAATTGCTTTAGGCTGAGCCCCGGTGGTGTAGTGGTTGTGTGCGGGACTGCGGCCCACAGAGTTGACAGTTCAAATCCAGCAGCAGTTCTCCAGGAGAAAGGCTGGGCTTCCTACTCCCACCAGGGCAGTGATGCCACACACACACACACACACACACACACACACACAAATTTGCTTTAAAGTTTTCTGAACCCTTGTGAAATGCAGATAAGAGTTGGGGAGGGAAAACTCATGGTAATAACCATTTATTAAAACTCATGAAATGGGCACAATATTGTATTTATTTTACATTGACGCTAGAGAGTACAATCCCCTGTACACATTTTGAAAAAAATCACTGCTACAGCTGAAGTCTTAAAACATCTCAAATTCTTTTTCCAATTCAGAATGCCATTCATTAAATTCCCTCTTCTAAGGAACCATAAATGCAGTAATCTAGACCCTGATAAAGGCTTTAAAGTTGTCCCATAGGATCCGTGGGGTGGAAAAGGATGGAACATTAGTGTCAAAGGAGGATATTATTTGATTCTCAATATAATTAATAAACTCTTTCTCTCCCCCAACGGAGGCTGCTAAAGCTCCATTCTTATTTGTGTTGAAGCAAAAGATTTCGTTACCTATCTAATAGAAAAGAGACGCAGGATCTGAAAAGGGCTTTAAGTATTTAGTAGTTTAAACCCTACGTAAATTAGAGATTTAAATAAAAAATCAGCGCTGGTATTTTTCTAAGAAAATGGTGAACAGAAGGAATATATGTGCTCAGAGGAATAGTGTTTTATGCCAAGCATCAATCAACCCGACTTTAGAAGCCTATTTATAATACGGTGGGGGTTCCGGACACTTGCACTTCACACTGTGAGGACCTATCAGTGCCATTAGATAGCGAACAATTGAAGTCTTTACAAATAATTAAAACTCTGTTTGAAAATGGAGATGTTTCTCCACAGCTTTCCTGTGTATGCACGATATCATCGATATTCAAGAGTGTAAATATTGACTAGTTATTGCTGGTAGCCAGAAGGAGCAAATCCCCCTTGAAATAATAATGTGGAGTGTGTCTATAACATATACATATGTATGCACACACATATGCATAGCGATGTTAAATATATAGTCATATAGGGAGAGAAAATATAGATTTCACTTTTTATGACAGTTGAATAGCTATACTTTAAACAACCCATGTTCACTGCCAGTACCGTGCTAGTGTGAGTGGGTATGCATGTATATGTGTGTGTGTGTGTATGTATGTGATATGCAAAGATGATGCAGAAAATATTTCTGGAAATTTTTATCTGTGACTTTGGTGTGTTTTTTTCCTCTTAACCTGATAGTGAGAAATATTGTAAAATATATCTTTTATCTTAGGGAGAAATAAAAACACTCTCCAATGTTAAAATGGAATCTAGAAGCATGTAATTTTAAAGTTTAAACGGATAGGAATTAATGATCTTATTGAGTTTTGATAATATTTTAGACATTCTTTAAGTCTTTTTAGATAAAGGCAAAAACATAAGTAATACTGAAATAAAAATCCTTGGAATGGATCCTTAATTTAGCTATTTTTCATTCAGGAGACAGGGGAAAAAATTTAATAGGTTTTTTTTAAAAAAGACCCTCAGGACTATTATTTAAATGTCCTCATTTACCAGAGAACTCTAATCCCTGCCTAACATGCAAAAGATCCTATTCCCGGCCAACACATTGCATGCAGAGTCACCCATCTGTCTGTGGGAGTTGGTGTGAAACTGTAAAGCTGAATGAACAGGGTTCCATAGAGTTTCCAGACTAAGAGTGATTAGGAAGAAAAGTCTGGCAATCCTCTTTGGAAAAACAGTCCATGAAAACCTTATGGAATGGCGCTGGCACTGGACCAGAAAGTACTTGTTCTATTTTGCCCGGGATCACCAGGAGCCAGGAACTGCCTTAAGGGCAGCCAACAAACAAACATGCCAAGATGTCAGCAGCCTTCCCGGCAGTCTGGTGAAGATACAAAAGAAGCAAAAGTCATTACCCTTTTCGATGCAACTTCCAATTCACAGCCTGGGGTAACGTACCACACAGATCTTGCAAATTAGAGTCTGGGGTGCTTGATGCTGAGAGTATAATCCCACGGTTAGGACAAAGAGTGCTGGGAGAGGGCCCAGACTACACTTGAGGATTATCTGGAAAGAGGTGAGTTGTTGTGGTCAGGTGCCAGTGAGTTAATTTTCTACTCATATCATCACCTGTGACAGCATTGAACTGTCCTACACTCTCTTCCAGCAGTAATCTGTAGAAGAAGGGTTGGTCAGGTCTTTCTCTCATTCTGGGAGCAACGGGGTGAGTTGGACCTCCCTATCTCTGAAGCACACCAGCTCATAGCCAAGCATTGAACCCAACATTGCCCTTACGTTTAATGGATGCCTACATCTGAATGACTGGGTGAAGGAGAGAGAGGTAGAATGAAGTGGACAAATGACATCAGCTGAGAGGCAAAGCAGGAATGGGCATGTTGTTAGGAGGAATAACCAGAGAGAAGAATCCATTTGAGATTGTGAACTTGATTCATTCAATGTGCTGCCATCTCACATGTAGCTTTTTGAGGTTAAGTTCAAGATGAATGAAACCATACACCAATAACCATCAGAAGAGTTGAGATGTTCTGTCCCACAATCAACTGACAAGATTCCCGTCCAAACAAAAGCACACATACAAGACTCAGGGGTAGGGAAAGGGTGGTGGTGGTGGTGGTGAGCCCTGCAGTCAATGAGAGTGCAAGACCTGAGATCCTGCTGATCCATCATTTTAAATAACACGGTTGGGCCCAGAACAGACAACCAAATCTCAACAGGCTTTGTTTTCCAAAAATCTACAGTATCTCTGGCTTATACAAAGAGTTACTGTGCTCAGTTGCTCAGTAAAAGTTTAAAGATGGAAAGCCATCAGGGAAACCCTCAAAGAAAGACCTGGCAATGTGCCTGTGAAAAATTGACCACGAAAAATCCTATGCAGTAACATTTTACTCTACTACACATCAAATCAGGAGTAACTCAGGAGAAATGAATGATGGCCCAGTTGAAACTAATGTAGTGAGTATAGCCAATAGACTAGATGGATTTCCCCCATAGTCTTCCCCCACAGTCTTTGCAGCTGGCCAGAGTCCACAAAGACCCTATGAATATATGATACTATTTGGATGTCCTTTTTATTAGGTGATGTCAAGTAAGTTTTCAACCCCATGTGGTAGAGTAGAACTGCCCCCATCTGAGTTCCTAAGCTGAAATATCTAAAGAAACAGATCCAGGTCTTTCTCCCTGGGAACCACTGGTGAGCTCAAACTCCAACTTTTGGGTTAGCAGTCAAAGATTTCACTATGGCATCACCAAAGCCCCTAGTATAACGGTCTAGAATGAAAGTCTTACTCTTGGAGTTGCCTTCTACTGGAGTCCCATGATATCGTTGTGATATCTATACCCACAAAGAGAGGTATGTGAAAAGTAACCCAAGAATAACTATAATAACTAACAAAGAATAAGGCTGAACAAAAATAGTAATAATGATGATGAAATTTGAATCTGAGAGTAATTTATCTTCAGGGCAACGGCCAAATCCCCACTTCAGATTTTGCTTGGTAAGCCTGCTTTCTGACAAGGCAAGAATTCGTCCCCTGACTCTTGACATTAGTTTATTAATAAAGCGAGTTGATACCAGCTGGGAGGCAAATCGCACTCAGGTCCAAAGTCTGGGTATCTGGATCAGAAGTTTCTGGCAGGTCAGCACAGAAACAGGCTTCTTAGAGGGCAACAACGGAGACCCTTCCCTTGCCCTCCGGTGCTGTGTGGGAGCGATTCCTCACAGTTCTTTCCGTCAGCCTGAACACCGCAGAGCACCAGGGGGAGCTCACACATCTTGCTTCTTCTCCCCCTCAAAGCAGGAGCCTGCTCTTGCATCCCAGCAAGAGGGCGGGTCAAAAGCAACACACATGAACTGATTCACTAATTGTCAACAAAGGTGATGCATTCTGTAAAAATACTCCAGCTTCGTTTTAAAGACATTGTCCATTTGGGGCACACCTCACATCAGCCCTCCATCAGGTCTGCTGACTTGACAATGAGGCCTGGGGAAACTCTCCCGGGACAAAATGACATAGGGGAACGGTCCCCAGACAGATGCTTCTGTCCCAGAGAAAGAGCGGGGCAGGACAGAAGAAAGGGAGGAAAAGCAAGAGAGAGGAGAACGGGTGGGGAGGGGGGGAAGAGAGGGTTTGTCACCTCGCAGAATTTGAAGTGATCTCTGTCAAAACACTCCAGTTTTGATCAGGATGAAGGGTGATGGCAGAGATTTGACTGCAGGGAAGGACTGGTTCTTTGGCCTTTTCATATTGACCTAAGGGATTGACTTTTTTTTTTTTTTGTATTTTAAAGAAGAGAATTAGTTGGGCTTTATGGGTTTTTGTTTTTGTGTTTGTTTGTTTGTTTGTTTGTTTGTTTGTTTCTGGCTAGGACTGAAAATATGGTTGCAAGAAAGAGAACCTTGAGATATAGAAGCAACACTATTGTCAGTAATAGCAACATAGAGCAATTCACACACACTTGACTTCCTGGCTGTGGGTTTCTGACAATGAGGGGGCCCCAGCCTGTCCCCTGCACCTGTCACAGGTAATCACCACACTTGTTGCCTTCAGAGAAATGACATGTTTCTCATTCGAAAGTTCAAAACGATGGGCCACACTATCACCGAGCAATCGGGCCTCGAAGATATTTCATAAGGGTCATCTGATCAACTCCCTACCTTGAGCCCAATGGGCTATAATTTTTCCTAAATATGATTTTATAGTTGTAGTTCGGGTTCCCAGGGGGAAAAGTTACAGCCTGGGTCACACAGTCAAAAGACTTCTCTACATAAAAAAAATCAAACTCACATTTGGTCCCCATCCTCACCTCCCTGGATTCCAAGCCTTAATTTGCAACCATGGATCACTCGGACACGGGAGAGAGCTGGACCACAGGGAATGTAGCAGAATTAAAAATCACTGTAGCAGAATACTTCGGGGAAAAGTGCTGGGATTGGTACAAATAGCCTGATCAATTAAATGCGTCTTTATCTTTGGTAGAAAGGGGCTGGAACGCGGGGGCGCCCTGGATAGCGGAGGAGAAAGCCGCCCACGACCTGTTTACAGGGCGAGAGGCCAGTGCCGCCGCTGGAGGGGCAGAGGCGCTTCAGAGCAGGGACGACCGCGCCCAGCAGCAGATTCCCGGGAGAGACTGCCCGGTGCCCGGGTCCAGCGGAGGCGCGGGACAGGATGGCGCTCGCTCGTGCCTCCTCCGACCCCTCCACCCCCACCCCACCGCCACGGGAGAGGGCTGAGTGCGGGTCATCCTTTCCACCCAGGGCGGAGGACTTGGCGCTGCACGGGGGCGCCGGACACAGGGTGGGAGGGGTGGGGGAGGCGCTCCAGGCTCACAGTTTGGAACCTGCCTTGGAAGCAGACCTGGCCCAGGCCGGGGAGGCGTCCTTATAGACCCGGGAAGCAAAGGCTTAGGCAGAGACCTGGCGATGCAGTGAATGGAAGGGCGGCCGCCAAGGGGCAACGGGATTTTCAGTGCCATACATTCCGAGCGTTTTAGACTTCGCTTGCTCTCGGCATTCGAGCCTTGCAGCTTAAAATGCCTGAAACTCACACATCGGTGCAGAAGGATTTCCTGGGACTTGGGTGGCCAGTACCTGTGCTCCCTGTTCCTCGTACACAGCAGCGCACAGACACTGGAGCCGGCCCGCAGCCTGCCGCTTCCGATCTGCCCCTGCCAGTCAAATCTGCACGCGAGGAAAGCTGAGCGGTGGCATCCGAACGTCTGTCCCCACATGCACCTTCAGTCTGGGTGACCCGACCCAGGAAGGGATCGTCCGTTGCCACCCAAGAGAATATTTAGGGAGGGTTTCTGAGTGGGATCGGTGGACACATGACAGTCCATAGAAGACACATAAAACTTTACATTGTAGACGTTTATGCACCAACTGTCTGAGGCTGTGAACAAGATATATATATATATGTATGTATATATATATATATATATATATATATATCAGAAACATCACATTTGAAGTGCCTCGAGCATTTTCTTCATCAAGAGAGTGTGGGGAAGTATTCTGGACACGGAATTCATACTAAGTCTTCAAGCGAATAGAAGGATTTGAACTCCCCAAATGCTTTGGAGTTTTATAATTTAAAGAAAAAAAGAATCCCTTGTCTTCAAATCAGGAACATTGCCATTAAATATTATTAAGTGGAAACCACTCTGGCCCTCCAGCATCTAGCAGTATTTTGACGATAACAAACATCTGTGCTTTAAGATCTTCAGGATTGACAGGCCTTTCCAAGGAGCCGTGGACCAAGGGTCAGACTCACTCCGCACCTTGCCTTGTCCTGAGATGGGACTTCAGTGGGCTATTGCGGTGGGTGATGCATAGCAGTTGTTAGGAAAGACTTTGTTTGTTTGTTTGTTTGTTTGTTTCTCTCTGGCTGTCCTGTTAACCTTCTTTCTTTGGCCACATGATTCGATATGTGTGTCAGTGAGAAGGAGAGAGCAGCTTTAATTTATTTTGGTGGGGGAGAGGGCAGGAAGGAAGAAAGGGGAAGAGGAGGAAGGAAATGAACATCAAGATGGAAGAGAGATTATCCAACTCTCATTAAAGTGGTTGTGGGTATGGGCGGGTGTTGTCGTTGTGGTTGTTGTTTGGTTTGTTTGTTCTGAGCATGCTGTCAATGGAGAAGTTGCAGGATGTGCCTGATCCCACACAGGGTCTCTTAGAGTGGTCGTCATTCATGAGGTGCCTTACAGTTCATGTGGACTCCCATGTGCCAGTTTCCTAGGCTGGCATCTTTATAGAAGCAGGCTTTCCAGGTCTTCCTCCTGCAGAACCCCCCCGGTGGGTTGAAATCCAGTTTGACTTTTTGCCACCCATCAGGCCTCCTTATGGAATAAGAATTAGTCAGTGTTCTGGACCATGACCCCCACCAGACCCACTCTTGTTGGGTTCACTTCCAGACAAAGCAGAACTGCCTCGCAGGATCTCCGAGGGTTCGCTCTTTAAGGCAGCAGACAGAAAGGCAGAGATGGACAAGCATCTATGGAAAGTACTGCCTATGGCAATTGTCTTTAAATGGCTGAGTGATCTCTCGCAGCTGGTGGTGGAAAGCATGATGGCCAACAGAAGTGACTCATTGGCACCACCCCCCCCTCCACCCCCCACTCCACCCCCACCCCCTCACACACTCACCAGTGACACCCAGGACACTTGGCACATTCTCGATACACCTCTGTCACCACATTCTGCACCCACGGTAAGCACCTGCCGCCCTGACCCAATGAGCCCCAGTCCTCTTTAAAAACAAAACTCCACATGACTGCTGTTGAGTCTGTTCAGACTCGCATGGACCCTAACAGGAGAGGACGTCTCCCCAAGGTTTCCAAAGGGTGAATCTCGATGGGGCTCGTCTTTCCCCTACACTGGCTCGTGTTCGTGTGTTGACCTTGAGGTGAGCAGCCCAACACTGAACACGCTGAATCCCCAAGGCGCCAGAGGACTCTTCCCTCAAAAAACCCCTTCGCTCCTAGGAAGTAGATTCTATTTATCATCCGAGGAGACCTCTGGAGGCTGTAAATCTTGATGAGGGGAGAAAGTATCAACTTCCAAGGAGTGGGTGCTGGTTTCGAACTGCTACCTGTGATTAAGAGCCCAAGGTGAAACTCACTACACCTACCAGCCTTCCTTTAAAAAACAACAACAACACCAACCAAACTCACTGCCATGGAGTTGATTCCGACACACAGTGACCCTGGAAGAAAGAGCAGAAACTGCCCCTGTGGCTTTGTGAAGCTGGGAGTATTTACTGGGGGAAGAAAGCCTCCTCTTTAAGCGCGCTTTAAATCAGGAAACTGTAGTGGTATGCTCTGGAGTGGAGCCAGAGGAGGGAAATACGGAACCGTGTCTTTCTGAGCTCCGTCCCTTGCATCCAGAACTTTACTTGCATGATCTCATTTAATCCTCCCACGACTCTGGGAGGAGGGCAGGGTGTTTTAATCTGCCTCTTACAGCCGAGAAACCTGTAGCTCAAAGGCCCAAAGTAAATTGCCTGAGGACATATAGCTAGTTAGAAGCCGAATCAGAATTGATTAAATGAGGGGAAAAAAATTCCTTGAGATTTCGTGTTCTTAAATCTCCATTAGTTACAGAGGGAAGTGGGGAAATTAATGATCTTCTGGGAGGATCTTTAGATTAGTAGGGAGATGATGTTAAGCCCACAAAAACACAAGCCTGTGAGTTTTCTTGTTACCTACTATGTGGTCTCCAGAAAGACAAGACAATTTGAAGAAACTGAATGCTGCTAAAATTCGTTTAATGATGTTCAATTCAAACTGATCGTCTTATTAGATACAATTAGGCAAATGCCCATGTGCCGCAGAATATTTCCATTGTTTGAAAAGAAAACTAAAAAGCTTTGATCGTCTCAAAATGAAGAACCATGTGAATTGGTCTTGAGAAATAAGAGAAATATATTCATACAATTGCCTTCAAGAGGTGCAGATATGGTCCCGAAGTTCCAACATATTGGCTCCTCCTGTGGAAAAGAAGTACAGCCTTTTAAATCTGAGAGGCAGAGGTGGGCTCTGAGTGTGAAGAGTGTTAGTAGCTAGCTGTGCGAACTCAGACAATGTTCTTAACCTCTCTGAGCTTCAGCACTCTCATGTGGAAAATTAAGCAAATATATATTGGCTAGGTTCTTGTAGGGGAGCCCTGGTGTTGCTGCTGGACAAGATCATTGATTGAAATCCATCAGCCACTCTGTGAGAGAATGATGAGGTGAAATATTACAAAGCCTCAGAAATCCTATATAAAGGTTTAAATTATTATAAGGATAAAATAAAATTATATGCATGAAAGCCCTTTTATAATGCTTAAAAATGTAGGTGCTTAAAAATGTTAGCCTCACTTGGTGGGATTAAAGCATGTGAGAGCAGATTTTTTGAGAGGATGGAAATGCCCCAGAAGCTAAGCTAGAAGGGAAGAGACACAATTTAAGCTCCACGATCATTTTGCCTGGGGCTGGCTCTGGGGGAAAGACAGGAGTTCGCACTGGTGTGTGAATCTAATGCAAGTCTGTAGAGAGGACTCAAAAAAAAAAAATCCCCGGCTGAGCCCTGCTTGAGAGCTGGACTGCGGCCGACTGGCTTGGCAGTTCAAATCCAGCAGCAGCAAGGCTGGGCCTCCCACTCCCACCAGAGGGCAGTGATGCCTGAAAAAAAAAAATCCCCACCCCCAGCTCCAGCCCAACTCCTAGGGATCTTGTAGAACAGAGTCCAACCGCCCTGTCTGTTGTTGAGGCTGCGAATAAATCTTCAGGGGACTAAAAAGCCTTCTCTTCCTCCCAGGGAGTGGAGGGCAGATTCAACCGCCAGCTGACCCTGTGGTTAGTGCCTAACACTGAACCCACAGTGCCACCAAGGATCCTCTAGGTTGACTACAGATATGAAGTTCTACTTTTAAAGGTACTGCCATGCCCTGGTCACATTCTGGAAGAGTCTAATTCTAAAGGCTTTCTCTCAAAAATGTTTGTCTGCTTAGGAAAAGCAATGGATGTGCTCGTTGCAGAAAATGTTGTCCAAGTATAAAAGGAGAGGACAAACTCTAAGAAGCAAACAAGAACATCCAAATCCTCCAAATCAGAGTTGATATTTGTAATATTTTCACCTTTGCTTTCTGGTCTTTCCCACCCATCTTCTTTTTACTCTGCTGAGGACTTAAGCTGTATAGCATTTTGCCACTTGGCTTTGTGTACCTGGGAGAGCCTTTCCCTGTTGCGCTACTGAACCACAACGAGGTGTGCCACATTAGAAACCACCATGACTTGTTTTTCGTTCCAACAAGAATTACCTTCCGGAAACCCACGGCATAGTTCTCTGTCCCATAGGGATGCTACGAATGGGAATCGGCATGGTGAACCTGAGTTTGAGTCTTGACATTTGTCCTTCTCTGCCACTAAAATCTATTAGTAGCACTTTGAAGGCATGCCTGAGCCACGCCCTACCAGCATATCCTAATTTTCTATGTTTTTGTTAATGTCGGTTAGGTTAAAATGAGAATCCCTAGGCATGCCCCATAAACCTCAGAAGTTCTGCGCACACGTAAATAAATAAATATTCTCAGTGGGTCTCAAACTGTGGGTCTTGACACCTTTGGGAGTCCAGTGACCCATTCACAGGGGTTACCCAATTCATAACAGTAGCAAAATGACAGTGAAGAAGTAGCAACAAAAATAATTTTATGGTGGGGAATCACCACAACATGAGGGGCGGTATTAAAGGATCATGGCTTTAGGAAGGTTGAGAACCACTGTCTAAATGCACTTGAATTTTACACACCTAAGCCCGTAACAGAGGAGCCCCTGGCGGCAGAGTGAGTCTAGGTTGCACTGCCTACCAGGAGCTGTATTCCCCCAGCTGCTGCATGGAGAAAGAGGACGCTTTTTCTCCCATGAAGCAGTATGGCCTTAGAAACACGCAGAGGAAATGCTGCTGTCATCTCAAGAGTGACTATGTGTTAGAATGGACTCAACGGCATGAGTTTTGCCTTTTCCAGTAAAGAATTTACCAGGAGTTCTAGTACAGCAATGGAAGCATTAAGCTGCTAACTGGCAGGTCGAAGGGTCAAATCCACCAACCACTTTGCTGGGGAAAAAGTCTTGGAAACCCTAAGGAACCGTCTCCTCTGATCTTTAGGGTCATTGTGAAGTGACATCAAATCAAGGGCAACAGTTTGGGTTTGGGGAAACCAGTTCCCAGTGAGTGGATTTCAACCATGGCAAACCCAACCTGTGTCAGGATAGAACCATGCTTCTCCACAGGGTTTCAGAGACGGCTTTTTCTTGAGAGGGTCCTCAGGCCTTTCTTACGAGAACACTCAGGATGGATTCAAATCCCCCATCTTTGAGTTACAGGTCAAAAACATTAACCATTTGTCCCACCCAGGACCCAAATCAGGCCCCTGAGGAGACTTTCCCATGAATTTTCTTTTGGAGTGCTTGGCGTTTAAACTAACTCCAGTGCATCCATTCAGTGGACATTAAATATATACCTCTACTCTGGGCAGGCATTGATGAAGATCACCAAACATTAAATACAGGCCTGTACCTTGGACAGGTATTATAAAAGGCTCTCTCTACCCTTTTCCTCATCTTTTTCTCCCACAATCTGTCGGAAAATACTATCAAACCAGTGACATGCATATTAACTGCTTCTATCATTGTCCTATTTCGTTGTGCCTCATCTTTCCTCCATCCTTAAAGTCGTTGTCACTATTCTTTGAGATTACATTGCTGGTCAGCTCACCCTTTTCTAATATGACCCAGATTGCATCTGCCAATAATTCACTCAGCCTATCTGAAAAGTTAATAAACTTGATAAGTCTTTGATTCGCCCATCTGTTCCCATAGTATGTCTGCTTCTTAAAGAATGTGCTATCTGCTACACTTCTGAAGTGGCTTGATTTTGAAACACTGCTGGGTTTTCTTGGCCCGGTAGTCATAGTGGAAGGATGGCCCCATTTTATGGTCTAGCCTTCCTTTGCTTTAAAATAATTTGACTTCCAGGGCGGCGGGTGAAGATAACGTATTCCTTCCAAATGTTGTATGCAGTGACACTATGAACTTTCTGGAATCAGGCAAGTTGATTAGATGGTCTCTTTCTTACCTGGTAGAATAAGCAATGTGAATTATGTTCCACTGTGTAAGTCCACAGTAGTCCGCTGTTCACACTAAACAGAGACTTGCTGGCTTGCTGGAGACCACCCAAAGTAGGCAGGAAAATGAAGCATCCAGAATCAGTGACGGATAAACTACTTGGTGGAGGAGGTGGAAGGAGGGTGGGGGGTGGTGGTGGGGCAGGCAGAGTTGAATAATTGCTTGGATATTCAATCCAGCAAGTGGAACAAAAACAAAACAAACTGACTACCAATGTCAACTCACAGCAATTCCATAAGACAGAGTAGAACGGCTCCCCTTTAAGTTTCTAAGGCTATGAATCTTCAGGAAGCAAAAAGCTTCATCTTTCTCCCAAGGAGTGGCTAGTGAGACCAAATCACTGGTCTGGCAATTAGAAGACCAAAGGATAACCCACTACACCCTCAGGCCTTCTAGGAATGAGGAATTCAGGAGCAGTTAGAACCTCAGAGCTTGACAGATAGATGTCCACTCTTTTTTAACACAGAGATTCTGACTTTTAGTTACTTCACCTCTCAAAAGACAATGCAGCCAAGAAGGCATTAGAGCTCTAATTGAAAAACTAAATTGTTTTTCGGGCTTTGATAGATTGAGTTGTGCCCCCTACAAATGTGTGTTAACTTGTTTGAGCTATGAGTCTCAGTGGTTGGGCAGTTAGGTGATGATGTGATATGGCAGCTCTGTCATGACTTTCCCACAATGTAATGTGATATAAGTCAATCAGTTATAAGGGACAGAGGCAGAACCCTGATTCAGGTCACAGGCCTGGTCTGCGGTACAGGGAGTTTCCCTGGGGTACAGCCTGCAGCCCTTTTTATCTTAGAAGAGATAGAAAGTGAAAGACGCAAGCAGAGAGGGAACTACTTTCGTTAAAAAAAAACAAACAACAAAACGAAAAAAGCCTGTAGCTGAACTTTAGTGGGGACTCCAGGTCCCTGAGCTATGACCCTCTGTGACTCAAGGGAAGACTGATTCTCTCCAAGGGACACCAGGTGCACAAATGTTGAAAGAACATAAGGTCCATGTCCCAGCCCCAACAGTGAGAGAACATTTTCCCCTAGAACCAGCACTCTAAATTCAGACGTCCAGTCTCCTCAATTGTGAGAGGACAAATGTTCCTGTCCTGTTTGCTAATGCCATTCTCTGGGTAGTATTTATGTTATAGTAAGTCTGGAAACCAAACAAACAGGCCCTGCCCACCCATGGTACATTTGTATTGATATATCATATACATCAATCCCTGGTGATGTATCTGGGATCCACGGTGACATGGTGATTGCATAGTGTGTTGTCAGCTGCAAAGTCAGAGCTCAAAACCACCAACTCCTCATGGTGGGGAAATGAGACTGTCTACTCCTATAAAGAGTTATGGTCTCCCCGGAAACCGACAGGCAGTTCTCCCTGTCCTGTTAGGTTCCCGTGAGTCTGTATTTTAGTGGGTTTGGTGCTTTTCTGAATGACTGGTTCCAGTCATTTGTACCAACTCTTCACACCCTTCCACATCCTTCCATCAGCCATTGCTGACCTGTCCCAACTCTATCATCTCTCTTTTTTTGGGGGGGGGCGGGGGGGGGCATCACTGCTCTCCGGCGGTGGGAGTAGGAGGCCCTGCCCCACTGCTGGAATTGAACCTCCGTCCCAGGGGGCCGCAGTCCCGCGCACAACCACTATGCCTCCGGGGCACAGCCCATATCATCTCTTTTGAAAACAATAGTTTTGGGAGTTGCACAAACAGACTCTGGAAGAAATGCTGTGCTTTTGCTTTCCTCTAGACAATATAATATTGTATTTTAAGTCTAACAACCTGTGATCTGTTTCACGTTGGATTTATGATTTCCAAAGACCCACATTTCTTTCTCACAAGAATCAATCAGTCCAACTCGTTACTTTTCAAACCTGTACTTCCACAAATGTTCTCAATATGTATTCACATATTTTAATTTATCCATTATTTCCCATTGTTTATTACTATTCAAGAAGTAAATGCTTGCTGTAGAAAATCTGGACAATACAGAAAAGCATATAAAGAAGAAAATATAAATAAGGCATTATCTACCTGTACAGAAATACTCTCTGCTAACCTTTTCAATTATTGTACTCCAGCCTTTTCATTTTGCATGCACTCTTTTAGTGTTTGCAATTATTAAAATAAAATAAAAATGTTTTTCCTTAGTCTACTTTTTTACTTAGCACGAGCCTGGGTCATTAAATATTCTCCTAAAGAATTGTTACTTTTATTTAGAATTTAAGCCAAGTCATTCCACTTTTAAGAACATCTAATAAAAGAATCATTCTTGCAGAGCAAAAATTTTGTTACAAAGAGATTTGCTGTTGTTTCATTTGTAACAGCTAAAATTTGGAATAATAGTAGGTTAAATGTTCATCTATGAAATGGTATATTAGGCAGTTTTGAAATTATTTTTAAAAGAATATTTCATATTATATTTCATAAAAGTTTCGTGATGAATTGTTAAGGGGAAAAACAAATTATAAACTAGTATGTGCAGTGCAGTCTGACTTCATTTTGAAAAAGTAGCTAATTACATCTTGTTTCACCGGTGTTTTTAAGATGAAAAGATGGAGTAGATGCTACAGAAAACATCTGTGACTGTACTTGGTTGGCAGGATTATGTGAGATTTGATTGTCTCGGGGTTCTTTTGGAGACTATTTTTCTAAGCATCAACTGATGTACTATATGAATTATAATAATCAAACCATTTTAATGATTTAAATAGATGACATGTCCCTATCGTAACTTACTTAATCAATTCCCTAAGTCTTGAATGTGAAAGGAAACTATAATTAAATAAACCCATATAATAAGCTCCACATTGGCTTCAGGAAGTATGGGAGGGGAAGGTGCCCGGACAGGTGTCAGTGGAAAGGGCTTTAGCTCTACATACAGCAATTGGTTTATTTCTTAAATTGGAGGGTGGGCATATGGCGATTTGCTGCGTTCGTTTTTAAGCTTTCTGTGTCTCTTAAAACAGGAAAATGATGAGACGTTCTGCTTCTAAAAAACTGTATAGCCTCAGAAACCCACAGGGTCAATTCTTCTCTGTCCTAGAGGGTCCCTAGAGAGCCACCATGAGTAGTAAAGGACTTGGTGACAGTGAGTTGGCACTGTGTGAGCTTTAAAGATTGCATAATAAAAATGTTTAAATAATATCATAGCAAACAACTCACTTATACATTCTGCATATATGGTTATTTCCTTCAAAGGGCTTCTAAAAGTATACCTACTAAGTAGAAATGGAAAGACAGATTTTTTTAAATTCAACATGTGTATATATAAAACAATTATACAAATTTATTACTCTCTAAAATTTTGAAACAATTTATATGCCCCCTAGAAACACTACTACCATGCTTGTTTCATCTCAAACTTGTCAAGAATATCCATTATATTTTTAATCTCTGCAAAACTAATGGCTTAAAAATTGTTATCCCTCCATTATATTAATTCAAATTGTTTTGATAAGAAGGGAAGAGGGTTGAGCCCCGGTGCCGTAGTGCTTGAGTGCGGGACTGTAGTCCCTGGACTTGGTGGTTCAAATCCAGCAGCAGCTCTCCAGGAGCAAGGCTGGGTAGCTCCCAGGACCACCAGAGGGCAGTGATGCCCCCCTCCCTCCCCAAAAACAAAGAAACAAAAAACAAAATTCTTTAAAAAAAAAAAAAAGTGGGGCTGAGCCTTGGTGGCGTAGTGGTTGTGCAGAAGGCTGCGGCCCACTGGGTTGGAGGTTCAAATCCAGCATCAAGGCTGGGCCTCCTACCCCTACCACCAGAGGGCAGTGATGCCCCAAAAACAAAAAAAAAAGAAGTGAAGAAAATTTATTCATATTTACTTGGCATTTGTATCTTCTTTTTGTATATTGGCTTGTCCATGTTGCCATTGTTTAAGCATCTTTTTATTATTACTCTTTATAAATTAAGACTTTCTCACAACTGGCACTCTGCCATTTCCATGTATGTCAATTTTACCCTTTATATAATGAAATGTATATACATTTTCCTTTATTATTTTCTTCCTTTGCCTGAATGACTAACCAGGTCATATCACCTACAAAACTAAACAATATTCATCTACAACTTCTTTTCAACTCTGTTTCATTTGGTTATACATTTAACTCCCTAAGCTATCTATAGATATGTTAAAAAAAATTTAACTACTTTGTCCATTAAATGACTACATCATATTTGTTGATTTCCTGGTGATTGTTGCTTTCTTTGTTTGATTTAAGTGAGTCTATATTACAAGCACGATATTTTGCTGAGCTAAAAATATATCACACGTGAAACTGTGAGGCCATATACCCATCTCATACCATTCCCAAATAACCATCTCCTACCATTCCCAAATACCTATCTCATACCATTCACAAAGGCTTTTGTTTTCTCCAGTGGATTAAACATCTAAATAAGAGAGAGAGAGAGAGAGAGAGCAATCAAATGGATAGAAGAAGAAAATAAAAGGAAAAGTATCCAATTCCAAATATAGGGACAGCTTTTTGTACATAAAGACCAGATACCAAAAGATAAGGGGGGAAACAGAATAAATTTAAAAGCCGAGCAAAAAATTAAATTAAGAAAAACTTCCCTATGAGAAACACACTAGAGGTCTTGTTAAAAGATAAATTGAAGAATCCCTTCATGGTAGAAACCATGTCAAAAGAAAGATGAAAGGGAGAAAGAGAAACAAGAGATGATAATACATGGAGTGGGGAAAACGTCGCTAGGTGTTTGGAAGGAAGACAGCCTAACTTCTAAAGAAATATTCCTTGATCCGACAGGGAATTATTACATGATTCCTGTTATCTTGTAAAAGAGTTCTTGAAGCATGATAATGATAATCCATGTTAGGCAAAATTAGGAAGAAACAGACTCTCCCACACACGGCCGTGAGATTATGAACGGATATCATGTTTCTGGAGGGCACATTGTCATAACTAACAAGATGTAAAAATATGCCTGCCCTTTGATCTGGGAACTTGGGTGGCGTATTGGTTACACATTGGGCAGCTATCCGAAAAGTCAGCTATCTGAAACATCAGCTATTCCAGCTGTTGCACAGGAGAAAGAGGGGCTTCCTATGCCTGAAAACCCCCGTCTGGGGTTCTCACAGGAACACTTCTGTCTTGTCTTGTAGAGTTGCTCTGGACGCAGTATTGGCTCAGCGCTGACTTGATGGCAGTGAGTGAGGAGTGTTATGCTTTGCTTTGCTTTGTTTTTCTCTTGTTTGACTCTTTGATCTACTGATTCCATTCTCAGAAATGGTCTTTGGATTGTCCCCCAAAGATGCACAGAGATGGTTATTGTAGCATTCTCATAATATTCTTTGTGAGGTCACGGCAACATGACTTATGGTTTGAAAAGTGCGAACAACTAAATTGCCCTGCTCAAGTGGGACATTCGTGCAGCAGAAGACTGAGATGTTAAACCATCTTTGAGTTTTTTGACATAATCCCTACATGACTTTCCAAGTACTCCCATTCGGGGTGAGAATGTCTCCCTGGGACCTGCTCTACCACTGCATTTTGAAGCAGATTACTTGTATTCTAATTTCACAGATGGGAAATTTTGCTCCAGGCTTGAATTTGGGCTTAGAAGACATTGGGATTATATGATGAGATTAATGTGTTTGGGATGTCACAGGGTCATATAAGGGGAGGGAGACAAGGAGTGGAATGTGACCTGTTGATTTGTGCTCCACCGCCGCCACCAAAAAAATGTGTCAACTCTCAACGCAGAGCAATTATATAAGAATCCAATATGTCAGTTATGTAATAGTCCCTCATAGCTAGATCTGATATATTTTTTAATGAAGAGATTTAGGGGTGAAATGAAACAGTTTTAATCCCTCCACCCTGATCTGATGACAAGGGGTTCCCTGGATGTGGCCCGCAGCACCTTATGTCTCAAAAAAGGTGCAACTCCAGCAGAGACCAGGCAGCTCTACTTCCGTTAAGAAAGAGCAAGGAGTGGAGTGCATCCGGTGTCTCTGCACTGAGACACTCCTAGAAGCAAGAGAATATGGGTGTCAAGATACATGGCAGCATGGTCCAGGAAAGGATGTATTGGAGGTCTAAGATGCAGGAGAGAAAGGGGAGAAAAAAGGTTCCTGCGGAGGAAGGAGGGGATAAAAGGGAGCTGACATGAAGGGGTTCAAAAAGAAAGAAAAGGTTTTGCTAATTGTGCTAGCAATTGCACAATCCTACTTGATGTGCTTGAACTATGGAATGCTAAGATATCGGCAAGAGCTCCGCCTAAAATTGGTAAAGATAAATAAATAATGAGTACAAGAATGGGGAGGGTGAGAGGGAAGACACATGGCGGGCATCTCTAAAAGACCCCACTGACCCCAGAGATGTTGAAAGGAGTCAAGGACCTTTCTCCAGAGTGACAGAGACAGAAAGCCTTCCCCAAGCGTTAGCTTGCTGAATTTCGACTTTTGCCTCCTAAACTGTGAGAGAATAAACTCTGTTTATTGAAGTGAATACTGAGGTATTTCTGCTGTAGCAGCTTTAGATAGCTACGACACTGATAAATAACAGTCTCTTACTGCATTACTGGGTTAAATGCTAGATTAAATCTGCTCGCAGTGTATTTAGCAATTTTTTTCACCTATATTTAGAGTTAAATGTAAAAACGAAACAACAAGATGGGAAGAGAAATTGTAGGTGAACGGTGTTTAGTTTGTGGAAGATAAAGCTTTTCGGCTGAGCCCTGGTGGTGTAATGGTTGTGTGCAGGACTGCACCTCACAGGGTTGACGGTTCAAATCCAGCAGCAGCTCTCCAGGAGCAAGGGTGGGCTTCCTACTGCCACCAGGGCAGCGATGCCACACACACACAAAAAGATAAAGCTTTTCTAAGCATGTAAGTAAATGCAAAAAAATGACTTTTTCCACCTTCTCTTGCAGCTAAGTGACCAAGTTCACACACTTGAATTGTAAGTGGAAGTTTGGAGAGATTTCTGGGAAGCTTTATTAAAGAATTTTAAATCACTGGGTGCAGACTCTGTTTTCCTTGTTCCTTATTTCTTCTTCCTAATCCAGAGTGTGAATTCTGTGCTCTTAATGTTCTGGTAGCCAAGTTATACCATGAAATCCATAGCATAAAGAAAAGGAAAAATCATAGAGCCAGAAGATAGAAGGAACCTAAGTCCTTGATGACTGCAGAGACCCATGCCTTGGTATTTCTCTGATTTGTAAAACGCTTCTAAGGTTTTCATTTTCTAACACTTTAGCTGTTGCTCATGATGTCATCGTCTTTGGCCCAGTTTAGGGTTTATTTCTCCAGGTGTTTTTTTTAATTAAGTAATACTCTCTGGCCATAATTATTTAATTATCAATGAATTCTCCAGCCAACACCACTGTTGCTGCTGTTAGGTGCTGTGGACTGACTGTTGACTTTGAACAATAGAATGGAACCCTGTGGGTCCAGCAGCACTCTCACAAGTGCTGCTATGGTTGAACCTACTGATGCAACCACTGTGTTCATGGCTTCTAAGGATCATTATGGCTGTCGTTGCTCCAAATCCATTGGAGCACAGATTTGTTTGTTCTTCTAAGACTTCATGGTACTTTCTATTTTCTTCACCAAAACTGTACTTCAAATGCATTCATTCACCTGAAAGCTTCCTTACTCATCGTCCAACTTTCAAATATTACAAAGCCATTGAAATTCCCCTGGCTTAAGTCAGGAGCTCTTTCGTCCTCAAAGTGATATCCTTGCTCTTAGCAACACAGTAAAGAGGTTTGCGCAGCAAATTTGCCCAATGCGATACGCCATTTGATTTCTTGACCTCTGTGTCTATGAATATTGATTGTGGATACAAGCAAAATCAACTCCTTTACAGCTTCAATCATTTTTCAATTTATTATGATGTTGTCTACTGGTCCAGTGGGAAAGATTTCTGCTCTCTTTAGGTTGAGTTACAATTCATATGGAAGGCTCTTTGACAGTCATCAGTAAGTCTCCTCACTTTCAGCAAGCACTGTTGTGTCATCCACATGTCACAGCTTGTTAATCAGCCTTCCTCCAATCCTGTTGCTGCATTCTTCTTTACATAGTCCAGCTGCTCTGGTTCTTTCTACAGCTTGCAGATGCGCTATGTATAGTGAAAGGATTGAGACCTGAATGCCACATTCCCTGGTTTCAAACCAGGTGATATTCCCTTGTTCTGGTCCAACAACTGTCTCTAGGCCTATATGCAGACTTTGCATAAGCACAATGAAGATTAAGGAGGTCCTGAGCAAAGGTAAGATGTTTCCATCACCTCATATGCATGTAATAGCTGGACAATGAATAAGGAAGACTCAAGGAGGATGGTGTGGGTGAAGAATGTTAAATAGATCATGGACTGCCAGATGGGAAAACACATCTGTGGTGTAAGGCTAGCCAGAATATTCCTTAAAAGCATGAATGTTAAGACCATCTCAGGTACTTTGAGCATGTTATCAAGAGAGAACAGTCTTTGAAGAAGGTTATCATACTTGACAAGCAGAAGAGAAAGAGCCGAGATGAGATGGATTGCCCTTGTGTCTGATAGACTCAAACACAGCAAGGATTATGAGGCTAGAAAAGGTCCGGTAGTGTTTTGCTTTGTTTTGTCTTGTCTTGTTGTACACAAGCTAGGTGTGATTTGGAATAGACTCTCTGCACCTAACAACAGTCCTTGGGGTGAGGTGAGAGGGATTTGTATTACCCTTTAATGACTAGAGACGAAGGAAGTACTAAATTTTCAATACTACACAGGATAGCACCACAATAAAAAATTATGTGGTCCTTCATTGTGCTTTTTTTCCTTTGGTTTGGTTCCCTCTTTGGCAGGAAAATGGTATTAAATTAAGGAAATGAGCCAAATAAATGCTATCCCCACTTAATCATGGAGTTCGGGTAGCACAATGGTTAAAGTGTCCCGAGAATAATTGAGAGACTGGTAGTTGACAATCACCAGTAGCTTTGGGGAGAAAAATGTGGCTGGTTTCTTCTGTAATGATGACAGTCTTGAAAGCTCTACAGAGCAGAATTTATTTGACAGTAAGTTTTTATTTTGCCATTAAATTTAAGAAGCAAATAATATGTGGGAAATGTCCCTTATGACTTCTATGGGCAAAAGAGTATTTTCTGGCACGGTCTATTGTTAAGAAAGACGAATGTCTCCTGTAGGCAATTATGTCCTATCAAAGAAAAGAGTAGTAAGTGTCACGTCATCTTGATCCAAGGACTTAGGCCTGTGGTCAAAGGGGGAGAAATACTTGAATCACTGAGAATGACATAGGAAGCGGCAGAGCTGTTCAGGAGATGACATTTGAAGCAGGAGTTGTTCATTGGACCTTCAGAGCACCTACTTTTGAGCAGCATTCTACCAGAAGAACTACCAGGCTGGCCACAAGAACCATGGGTCAGGAAAATAGCTGCTATCAGAGAGAAGTTCCTGGTGACACATTAGTAAGAATAGGTGAGATCCTTGAGACTATATGATTGGGAATTGTTGAAGGGTCTTAGCCACACAGTGGAAAATGAGCTGAGGGAATGATGAGACCCATATGGATGATTTAGTCATTATGTGTCTGAAATAACTTGGCTCATTTCTTTCTGAACTGTTCTACAAATAAGTCCAGTTCAATTCATCAATCTCTGCACACAACAGGTCAAATGAACCCCTTCTTTTCTGGACATGTAACCAACCATGATTACTCCAAAGTTATTTCAAAGACTTATAAGTAACTAAACAACTAGTTAAATAACTGATTCATTTTTCCTGTCACAAGGTTGAAAATTTTCTCATTGGATTACAAACTAAATCAAATCTCTGTTAGGACCCAAAATGTGATTCTAGGATGAGCCCCCAGGGAATTTCATTGCCTTAGGACATGAAGTTGAGGTTAAACTTGAGTCAAGCCTGAATCCAAGAATTGATGCACATGGAAATACATTCTCTTCTCCCCCGCCACTGAATCTCATTAGCCAGTGTCCCTTGATCCTCTCTGATGTGAAAATGAAATCCCACTGCCATCCAGCCCATGTCAACTCACAGTGAAACGATACAGGGTTTCCCCAGCTGGGAATCCTTCTGGAAACACATGCCCTCAACTTTCTCTTGTAGATCAACTGATGAATTTGCACTGCCAACCTTTCGGAAAGCAGTAAAACACTCGCCTAACAGCATATACGAGGGCTCCTGGAGAATTATGTATATCTAACTCAACTCTCCTCCCTCAGTCACCGCGTCAGTTCAATGCACATTTGAAGAAAACCCTACCCAGTCCTGCGTCATCCTCACGATTGCTCCTGTGCTTAAGTCCACTGTCCCAGCCACTGAGTCAATCATCTCCTTGACGGTCCTGCTCTTTTTGGCTGCCCCTCTACTTTACCGAACATGATGCCCTTTCCCCTGGGACTGGTCTCTCCTGACAACGCGAGCCAAGTGTGCAAGGCAAAGCCTTGTCATCCTTGCCTGGAAGGAGCACCCTGGCTGTACATCTGCCAACACAGACTGATTTGTGCTTTTAGCAGTCCGTGGAACTTTAAGCCTTCTTCTCCAGCATTTATTCTTCTTCAGTATCTATGAAGAGTTTTGGAAGCTTGCTTGATAAGTACTTTGAGGGTAGGTTTTATAGCCAAATGCCCTATACCCCTTCTGTAGAGATTAAATTGTTTTTTTGTTTGTTTTGTTTTGTTTTTGTGGGCATCACTGCCCTAGTGGGAGTAGGAGGCCCAGCCTTGTTCCTGGAGAGTTGCTGCTGAATTTGAACTGCCAACCCTTTGGCCGCAGTCCCGCACACAACCACTGCATGGGGACTCAGGCCCAAATTGCTTTTTTTTTTTTTTAAGGCACTGTGATGTTGATTCCAACACCTGACTGGCCTCATGTGTTTCCACTCACCTCTCCAAATAGATCATGAACTGTCTGACTGGGATCATTCAGAAGTGAATCTCTAGGCCTTTATTTCCAAGGCCTCTGAGTGGATTCGAAGCACCAGCCTTTCAGTGACTAGCTCAGTGTTTGACCATTTGCATCATCCACACGATCCAGAATGGTTGATAGCCAGCGTAAGAAATGTCACACACTTGGATTCCGTTGTCTTATATCAGTATTGGCTATATTCACACATAGTTGTTTAAAAAAAAATTACATCACTTCATAGGGACCAAACATCCAAGTCAAATAATCATTTCCCCCAGTTTCAACCATTTTTCTTATGATTGTGTCTTTTGTTAAGTAAGGAAATACACATCAAAGACTTTCTCAGTCACCTTGTCAGAAAGCATCCATTGGTGGTGATCATGGCTGCATTTAGTGTTGCGGACTGTGAGAGATCATTGCAAGGCATGGCTTTATCGGGACACTCACAAAGTAAAATCCTGATTTCACTTTATCCCCCGCCACTCATTGGACTACCTCAAGTTCTTGAACAAGACCTTCTGACCAAGCTCTCCCTACCTGTGGTCACTATGGCTTCCCCTCTCTTCCTGACAATCTCAAACCCCACCTCTCCTCCAAGGCCTGTGGCCAGTTGTGGACACCTTTTCCCCAGACTCCAGATGACCTCAAGGTGTCCCTTCCCTGAACTCTTGCTCCCTGAGTGGGTTCTGAGATGGGTCCTTAATTGTTTCGGGTAATGTTAGTCTTGCCATTAGTCAGCCTGCCATTACTGCCCTACAAATCCTATCCCAGAGTTGGACGTCCAATGTATCCCCGTGGAGCACCCGTCCACTGACTGGCTGGTTCGAAAACCGCAGCTAACAGTGGGGTGGAGAAAGACTTAGAGGAAGGAGGCAGCGCTCAGGTCTGTTCAAACGCAGGTTCAATTCAAACCTTCCATGTCTCTTTTCAAAAGGAATGTTCCTGCCGATGGCGCCAGCGGTGGCACATCAGTCCATTGAGCCGCGAGGGTGCTGTTGCTTATTTGGCTCGCCTGGGATGTAACTTCGAAGAGACGGATGGCAGTGTGCTGCTCACACACTCCACAGCCTATTGATTTTATATGTCATCAATGTATATTGTACGACGTCTCCACTATCACCAGGAGAGGCGGGAGGTGCGCATAGTTATGCCACTGCCTCCGCCCGCCGTCCCCTGCTGTGCCCTATGGGAAGCCGTTGATTCTTACACTTGGAGCTGGGACAATGCAACTTAATCAGACTGACAGGAAACAGGCAGCAATTACAGTGTGCAGCTACATCTGCTGGGTTCCACTTCACTGAAAGAAGAGTTATCTCAATTTTAATGTACATTCCTTTTTCATGTTTCATTTAACCTCTGCTGTATTATTAAACACATCAAAATATAATGACACTCGTTAAAGAAGAAAAAGAGGACAGTTGGGATATTTTGGACGGTCTCTCCTATATTTGTAACTTAATTGTATCATTTTTGCTCCTCTTCAACATCTCCCCCTGGTGAATAACTAATCCCGTCTATAGGTATTTAAATAGCGAATTGGGAACTGGCTGTTTAAAACCTACAGCAACACAGAGTTCAGCTACAATGGAATGCCCCTCAATCATGTGTCTGTTTTCTCTCCGAGCGTTTCTCTTTTCAAAAACATTCTCTCGCAATGTGTCAAAATAGGTAGTTTACCCATTACGGCAGCACACATAAACTGCTGTAAAAACAGCTCAGTAAAATTCTCTAGGAATGAGCTGTACTATGGGTTGGGAAACCTTTGGAACCTAAACAAACAGGTGTCTTATGTGCTGGCATCATCTCCCAGAGCTAGCGCCCCATCAGCCTGCCCAGTGTGCTGGCCCAAGGTGTAGTCCCCACCCAGGTCTGTGAGGCAAGTGCGCTAGCACCGAACTGGAGTGTCTCCTCTGAAAGCCTTGGGGTTGGTTTGGGTTGGGTTTGGACCTTTCCACTTTGATTCTCTGGTCCTGAATATTTCTTGGGGCTTTTGCACTGTGTGGAGCATGTTTGGTAAACATTCCAGAGGAGTAAATGCCCGTCAGAGATGAATAGCAGTCTCCAAATTCAGACTCCCTTCCTGTCCAGGGTTCCGGAGAAATAACAGAGCTACGAGGCTGGGGGCTTCCGTTTGAACTTTTCCATGAGTGTTTGGCCAAGTAGAAGTTGCAAGATGCTTTGGAGGGCTTCATGTGTATTGGGGAAGTGGAGAAAAGAAGTAATCATTAAACATGCCGCTTGGTAGAAACAGCCATTTAGACAAAAGACCTTGAACCCTAAAACTCAAACCCACTACCATTGGGTAGCCCAACTCATAGCTACCCTATTTATAGAGTTTCCAAAAATGTGACTCTTTTTTTTTTTTAGGCATCACTGCCCTCAGGTGGTGGGAGTAGGAGGTCCAGCCTTTGCTCCTGGGAGCCGGAATTGAACCTCCATCCCAGTGGGTCGCAGTCCCGGGCACAACCACTACGCCACCGGGGTTCAGCCCAAAAATGTAACTCTTTAGGAAGGTAACAACATCTTTTTTCCTAGCGTGTGGCTTTGTACTTCCGACCTTGTGGTTAGCAGCCCAACACTTACCCAATATTAAAACAAAAAATGGAAAGAGCAAAAATTGTAGTCTTCCTTCCCAGTCTGGTCCCAGGACTACAGCTCCTGAAAAGAAGAGTGATACAAAGAAGAAAGGTCATTCAGCCATCAAAAAACTCATGACCAGAGAGAACACCATCAATATTCACAAGTGCATCCATGGTGTGGAGCTCAAAAGGTGTGCCCCTTGGGGATTCAAGGGATTCCATGGTCTTCTAGGAAGGAGATGGAAACACCAAATATATTGAAAAACATCAGACTCAACAAAGCTGTCTGGACCAAAGGAATTAGGAATGTCCCAGGCCGTATCCATGTCTGGTTGTCCAGGCGACAGAATGAGGATAAAGATTTCCCAAACAAGTTCTATATGGTGGTTAGCTACATGCCCGTCACCACTTTCAAAAACCTAGAAACAGTCAACGTGAGTGAAACTAGTGGTTGATGATCTAATAAAGGTTCTAAAACTGCACACCCCAAAAGAAAGAAAATTGTTGAGGTCCTCACTTTACAACCTCATCAAAATATGGCAGGCATGCCCACTATCAAAAGCAAGCATGACTTGCTATATGCTAATATTAAAAAATGAAAATAAAAGGGTGAAAGAGAAAGATCATGTTTTCCAGGAGCTAACAATTTAGATCTAGAATTGAAACATCACAAAAAGGTGAAGGAAAGTTAGAAGTCCAACCATTTTTTCCCTATCCGCATGGTAAGCATTGTAAATTTCACTACAGAGCATCCTGAAAATGGCTTATGTTCATCATTCAGTTAACGAGAGAGAGGTGGGACCCTAGAGGTTCCCCTCTTGGTGAAAAGTGGCATGATGTCTGATTAATAAACACATAAATGCTGTTGTTAGATGTCTGCCAATGAACCTTCTCTGGTTCACCACACCTTTTGTGTGTAACAGAAAGAAACGTCTCCTGATCCTGTGCGGCCCGTGTTTCCTGTCTGTGGTATGTATGAATTCTTTTTTTTTTTAATGAATCATTTTATTGGGGGGCCCATACAAACTCTCGTCACAATCCCTAACAACATCAGTTGTATGCAGGCCACTTTTACACACCCATTGCCATGATCACGCTCTAAACATTCTCCCTCCCTCCAGGCCCCCATTATCAGCTCCCTAAATTACCCTTCCTCCCCCCCATCCCCTTGAACCCTTAGTATTTCAAATTATTTTTTCACACTATACAATGTGCCCCAACACTCACTTCCCTGTTGTCCATGCCCCAGAGAGGAGGCTACGTGTAGATCCCTGAAGTTGGTTCTCCCTTTCTATTCCTCCATCCCTCCACCCTCCTGGTATTACCACTCCTATTACCAGTCTTGATGGATCATCTATCCTGCTTCCAACTTCACTGTACATCTCCTGGTCTAGCTGGATTTAAGTGGTAGAATTGTATGAATTTTTTATTGCAGCCACTGGATAGTGACCTTCCAATTGAGGTGACCCATCTGGAGGGGAGGGAGCACTATTCTCTCAAGATCTGCAAGGTTTTCCTTAGCTAGTGTGCCCATGTGGGTAGCCAGGACTTTCGTGTTAGTCTGTCTTAATCAGAAAGCTCCACTGAAACGTGTCTACCACATGTGACCCTGCTAATCTGAGAAATCGCAGTAACACAGCTTCTAGCAGCACAGAAGTCCCCGCAGCAGGACACACTGACAGATGGGTGGTAGAAGCTAATAAATACTCCTCCCACATGTTTACCATCAACATCCTTTCTGGTTGTTCACTCCTCTGCCATACAGTTGTTAAATAGTTCACATATTATCCCTGGATCCGACTCTAATAAAAGCTGCACTGTCTAACTCCTGCTTTACTTATGTGCTCAGTACAGGATCATGATCATCAACCTTGAAAAGACAGAATAAATACCATTTAGAGAGAAGGAGAACACACGAGCTTGGAGCAGTGATTGCAGCTAACCGTGTTGACTCCAGGCCCAAACAAATTACATCCCTGGATGCTCAAAGCACTTGCAGGTGTGATCACAAAACCAATGTCAAGTCTTTGAAGCATAATGGAGAGGGAGAGAGAAACTAGAACAATATAAGGCTACATTGTCTTGTCTTTCCTCAAAAGAAGGGAGAGAGGTGGGGAGAAAGGCAAACTTCAGAAGTGTTACACTGAGGTTTGTCATGTTTATGTGTGTTAGTATTTAATAACAATATTTTAAGAGTCCACAGGAGTACACTTACAAAAGTAGTGATCACGGGAGCTAGTGTAAGTTCATTAAGAATAGCAAATTCAAAAGTTTATTTTTTAAGATTAATCAGTCAAAGGAATGGTATAAACACAGCATATTTGTATTTCATTACACAATGACCTTCTATTTCATTGTAGCATGATCCTGTCTTTAATGATAAACAGATTATAGATAGAGAAAGAGGCACCAATAGAGCTGCAGATACTTTTTGCTTGATGCAGATTAGAAAAAATCCTGAACTAAAATAATAACTTGAAACTAAAATGAACCTGATAAAATTGGAGGACTTCGTGATCTTATGTTATTCTGGTTATCTCTTGTTTTTTAACCCGATAATCTGTTTTATTGTATTTTTCTCAACATCTGGTTATCTTTTTTTAAAAAAGGAGGAGAGGAATCCTTGGTTGATGAAAGGTTCGAACTTTTAAATTCATAAATGATGGTCAAAAAGGTAAACCCATCCCCACCTAAATTGCGCATGCACACACGCGCGCGCGCACCCACCCACCCACACACACACACACTGTTTTAAAACACAAAAGAAAAAATCAATCTAGACAAGATTACATTTCAGCTGACCCCCATAGAACCTTGGTAGCTGTTAGGTGTCGTTGAGTTCATTTCGGCCCACAGCTCCCCATGTGGCCTTGTGAATGGAAGAGCTGCCCTAGAGGGTTTTCCTCATGGTCATCTTCACCGCAGCAGAGAACCAGGTCTTCCTAACCCCCCCACCCCCAC